>JAGGAQ010000005.1:0-185126 GCA_017657225.1 Termitomyces sp. T69sscA
ATTGCAAAAATTTCCCCAGTGATCAAGCAATCACAACATAATGTCGACCCCAATTCACGCCAAACTCAAGATCCAAAAAATACTAGTATCATTGTGTTCAAGCTAAAAAGGATCAGATGCAGAGGTGTGTCGATCTTTTAAAAAACTACATTTTGCAACTCCCTGTGGTTTTGCAACCCAGTACACGTGATAGTAATTGGAACCAACAAATTGAAACTTGGTTCCGGCTTGGGCAGCAAGGCGTGACGGTTACCAAATTAGGGCAATAAGCATGAATTGCAGCTACTCGTGTATAATTACCCAGACAAACATTATATTCCATGATATTCTACTCATGACTATATGTATACACAATCTTAAATGAAGAGAGCGAGTGGAAGCCAGTCTACATTGAGATTTTGAAAAAGTGGCCGAATCACTTGAGGACCCTGAAAGTGGCCGAATCGACCGTGGGGGATAGTATCACAAACAGGGAGTTGCAAAATTTCTAGAAAATTGATGATTATAACACAACAACTGTACATCAGGAGTCAGTTGACTAGTATCTTAGGTAGATGCTTATCATGTTAAAGCTCCTCAGAAGGAAGCCGGATGTTCAGGTCCCAAGAACAGAGAGTTGCAAAACTTTTGTAACGGTGTGTCACATTGCCAGTTCAATCTCCGCTTCGGGATTGTGATCCGATCAATGAGAACACGCTCAGCTTCAGGAGATTCAACAAACCACGATGCGATGCCTTCGGCAGACTTTGAATTCTGATCAATTGCATCAAACTGGAATCACAGATTGTCACGCAAAACATGAGTTCATCCTCTACAGTCCTCCCACCTATACCAGGCACCTGGAAATTTAGCACAAACTTTCTTTATAATGTATCAGACATGTGTACAGTAACTGGAGCCAAAACATATTGCAGAGATTAAAACCAGGAACAGTCTTTCCAAGATATCTAAATCTCTACATATTGATCAAGCAATCACAATATAAGAACGAACTCGATTGACCCCAGAATCAAGATCAAAGAAATACTAGGATTGTAAGACCTGAGTACAAGAGGATCAAGGATACAGCTATCTTGATCTCCGAAGAAATTACATTTTGCAACTCCCTGTGGTTTTGCAAGCCAGTACACGTGATAGTACGTAGCTATCGCGTTGAGAGCGGGTTGTGTCTCGTCATAATTCTCAAAGAAGAGCAAGGATCCTTCTTGTCGAGTCAGATCTCTCAGAATCAAGTCACCATTCCTCTTTTTCATACTTGGTAGTAGCCGGGAGTCTTTTGGTCCGCGTGTGGATGCACCTTCGAACTTCTTCTACTTCTGTTCGAAGTCTAATCCAAAGCTTTTTCATGGTTTCAGATTGTCCAACGAATGACTTCCAATAGCCAAAACCATGCATAAAATATCTCTGTAGGCCGTCCGTCGCCGCGCTGTTTGTGCGAGTGGGTGAGGGGTTGAATTCATCGCATTCTCAGGTCAGGCACACGTACGACTGGAAAGGGTGAGATGACCGTGAGAACCGAAACTACTCAATCGAGTCAATGATTTCAACGTCCTCTGCTTTGTTGACCCCAACACTTACACTCCCGCCAGAGGGCATTCGAATATTTTATGGCTAATACTGTGCCACAGGAGGGTACGGCATGTCTGTGATTTATGCAGATCTTTCAAGACTCATGTCGTCATTTCTCCAGAACTCCCTATTCTTGAAGCAGTAATCAAGTTCGCATCTCTCTCTTTGAATCTATCGTCTGTCTTCATTGACGCAACTGCAGTATACGCAATAGACTGACTGCTCTCAAAAAGAATCGCGTCGAATATGTCAAGGCCTCTGATGTCAATTCGCTATACCAGTCAGTTGTTAAACAAGGTGCAGTTGGATGGCGTAAGTCAGTCGTATAAGTTACTGATCCCTTCCTAGTCAATAAACTTAATGATGTACGCGATGACACGACCACTTACAATAATCGCCTGGACACCACCCTTGCCGACGTCTTCAGTCTTTTGTCTTTGTTCTATCTCACGATAGGCAAGACCAAAGATACTCTCGGAACTTATTGTCAGATAGCCTCAATGAGGGTGAGTAATACTTCATTTTCTGCGCATTAAGTCGGCTACGGATAAGCAAAGCTGGTGCTCATCATGGAGTTCGATTATAACAGCAAATTCTCAATCACATGAACGAATCTGCCGTGTACAATGATGCTGATCTTGCGCCGTTTCATCGACGGTTGAATGAACTCAGAAACATCATTCAACACGACAAAGAATATGGAAAACATCCGAAACCATTAATCAAGCTCCTTGAACGACAATTAAATGAATGCGGTATGTATAATTACGTCCCAAATCACTTTCATACCTAATCCGCTGCCTTCGCAGAGGCAATCGTGCGGACACTCCAGGAGTCTTTGTCTGTCCTCCCAGTCGAACTCGTCCCGGTCCATCAGAAACTTGTAACGATTCGTCGACAATTGGTAGCACTTGCAGCTAAGGAAGGCTCTCACAAAGCCGAACTGAAACCACTACAAGAGGAACTCCGGAAGATAGAATCGTTGAGTACATGTTTTTCAAGTCTGTCTCCATTGCCCCTCCCCCTTCCCCTCAGCACAAGCTCTTAAGTTCATGATAACTTACTTCTATAATTTCTCTTGTACAGGGCGCGCGTGGATGGCAACTTTTTAGGGCCTGGTGGAATCGTTCCAACTTCGCAGGCGATATGTTCCTCCTTACTTGAAGAGTGCTTCGAGATTTCTCAAGAAATCAAGGCAAACGAAGAATCGAAGAATGTTGCTTCGTCATTGAAGCCGATATATGATCGACTCTCTGGGCTTCGTACCGAGCTAGAAAGCTTGGTCTTGACGCACAGATGGACCCTTAGAGAGACAGACCTGTTCAACTATTCGTTGAGCCTGCAAGAAATCGACAAGATGCGTGTTGATGGCAAGTTTGTCGACTCTGATGGCAATCGGCCACCAGGACAATATGTTATGTTGTACTTGCTCAGGCGATGTTACGGATTGATTTACCGCCTATTATCGTCTAGCGAGCCGGTATCAGAGGAGTTGATGCCAATAGTATGTAGGACTCGATTCAGACGTGATTTTGCCTGCTCAACGATCTGTCCAGGCGAATAAGTTGTCAACCGTGAAAAAATGCCTCAATGAAGTCTTGAAATACGGAGGACCATTTTCCGCTCGGGATCTATATCCGGTGCGTGTCCCGTCTTTCGTTAGCCTATTCGTGTCTTGTGAGATGTACGATGGTATACTAAATCTATCATTAATTTTATTGCCTTCATTCCATGACTTGGGCCACAGTATCAACTTGCCCTTTTCCAAATCGACTCTATGCGCCAAGATGGCAAGTTCATAGGGGTGGGCGGGACTATCCCTGAGGGACAAGGTATACTGATGGCCCATCTAAATGAATGCCACGAGCTTGTTGAGATGGTATGTTTCCTAATTGTACCTTTGTCTCTCCCAGTTAACACCAACTGGTCAGCTCAAAGAGTCAATGGAGGAGGTCGATGATGATGACGAAGACATTGAGGATGATGAAGAGTATGATGAGAGTGAAGAAGCTGCTAAAGACCATGCTGAAGAAAAGAATTAAGCCCACAACGGAGCTGCTTTTGTATTTCTTCAATATACTCTTGTTTTTTATCACATTCAGCCTAACAATTATGCCACAGAGGCAAATAATGTACAAGTTTATCAATCTAAGTGTAACCGTGTCCAAAAATGGTGTAGTGCTATGATAGATTCCGCGGTTGCTGCGCCAACGCACCAGTGTGTTGGAAGTGGCTGGTCAGCAAGGACACAATATCTGCTTTCGTTGCCATTCCCGTTAGGTCACCAGATTGCGTGAATAGTATTTGGCGCAGATTCTAAGTTGTTTGAGCACATTGGTATCATGGGCGGCTCAGTGAAACGTACTAGTTTTTGGAACATATTTACAACGAGCTCCTGAGGAACATCTTTACGAAGCTGAAGTATAGTCTCCTCAAGGCTTGCAGAGAAGTCGATCCCGTCATCATCAGCCAAAACAGTTTCATGGCGAGAGAAAGAGCACTTTCTTGCATTGCAGGAAAGATCATCCAACGATAGTGTACCTACAATCTATCTGAGAACATCTATCAAGATTTCACTTGCCAACTCACCCAAAACTGCCCGAATCTTTTCACGAGTAGCAAATCCAACCAGATGAGTGCCGTGAACCACAGGAAAACCATTGAAGTCATATTTCTTCAAGAAAGCAGCTGGCATCAGAGCATCACTCGGAATGGTTCCTCCGTAAGTAGTTTAAAAACATACCAAGGTCTCCAGGAGACATCTCTTTGTCGTTGATCACCACTAACTCATCAAGAGACTTCATGACATCAGCTCCAGTTTCACCCTTGTCATGGTAAGTAAACGGAGACAGCCAGGGATATTGACGCAAAGCAATCCAAACAGGGTAAATACCATCCTGACTTATTGCATCGCCTACCCATTTTGACGTCATGACACAGATCATGATAGGGAGGACGTGGGATAAAGCTCCAGTCAGCTAGGAGATGTTACATCAATTCAGTGTGAAATGGAGATGAGATCGATACCTCGAAAACGATGACCACCAATGATACTGAAGCATGTCAATCAAATTATGAGTTCGATACGAGGTACGATTCCCTACTTGTCATTCGGGTGACGCCGCCCAGCATAGCAGAAGCACCGAGAACCGAATAAAATCCAGGAGATATACATCTTTCAGAAGGGTCGGGAGGGCAGGAGAGGAAAATCCAGGCAGTTGGATATGAACGATAGAGACCTTGGCTGAAAGATTACCGCCGAGAGTTGTTGAATAGTGATCGATACAGGGGAAACATACGTGAGTAATCCAACTGCGCGGCCCAAACATGCACCAATCGTGATTGTGGGTAAGAATATGCCGGCGGGTATCTAAAGCAGTACACTGATTAGAGCAAGTAGGCAAAACGGAATCAACTACTGACCATCATGCCGAAAGTCCAAGCCGTAAAGAGAATCTTTATCATAGACGTCAAAATAAGCAAGAACACATTTTCCCACATTGCTGTCGGACTACGAGATAGTCAACGCGGAAAATGACATTATTGTAACCTTCAACTGACTTGCAGAGACCATGATAGTCCGGCTTGGTGGGATCACATTCTTGGAATAGGTTGGCGACAAGTTCAGAGGCAGGTACTCTACAAGGAACGTAAGCTCCGGTTTGGAAAAAAGAGTCGTTACTGTGACCTTGCGAATACGACCTAAAGCATGTAGTCCTGTGAGGGAAGGTAGCCAACGCCAACAGACCAGTTCGCACAAGGTAACTTATCGCGGCAGTCATTGCAGTGGCACAAACAACCTCCAGGACTGGCCAGTCGTTGAGATAGCTATTACGTCGATATAGCGCAATTTCGACATTTAACCTGATTAAAAAGGCCCCAAGAATGCCCTGCCGGCGTCGTGAATTAGAGCCACAGAAAAAAGCCTAGATCATACACCAATGACACCAAGACCGAGCCACGGAATCTAACCCCATGTGAACCGAAATCGATCAACAGTTAGAGAAAATTGACATACAAGCTCGAAGGCACGCCAAACGTCAATATTGTTGTTGACCTAAAATCATGTCAGTCAAAGATTTTTCTACAAGACGTGATCATACTTGGAAAAGAACAAGTTTTGCTGTTCCGAATGGATTGACCCATTGCAAGGAGACAGCCGCTACCGCAGAAGCTACGAATGCTCTCCACATCACCTCCGTTTCACTTGCAAACGTGTCCAATTCTACAGAAGCAGGTATGAGATATATTCACGATGGAAGTTTCGTCACTTGCCTTCTAAGCCGAAAAGGACACCGCCAAGGGGGCTGCCAAACGCTACCGAGACACCTGCAGCGGCGGCGGCAGCTAGAAGCTTCCGCTTTTGCGCTGTGCGCCAAAAAAGTATTATAGAGTTGATGTCAAAGTGGAAGTGAGAAGATTACCTTCATTCTGGCCAAATTGGTTGAATAAACGAGAAAGTCCGAATGCCATGCAACATGCAACGTGAACAAGTGGCCCCTTGTGAAATGAATAGGTGGAAGTTAGAGTATGAGTAGCTAGACAACTGACTTCTTTTCCCAAGGAGAGTCCAGAAGCTACAGCAAGAGCAAGACCGACAGCCTTGATAAGGAGAGTCCATGGTGAAAGAAATGCATCAAACACATAACCACCGAGGATCTACACAGGTCTCCAATCACTGAGACCTCAAAGAAATGACGCAACGCACGGCTTTTATTTCTGGAACTTCATTTGAAGATAGTCAGCAAAAATCCATGAATACAGATAGAACTTTGAACTAACTTCCAGTATGGAACGCGCTAGGGAAAAGGTAAGTCGAGGATGGATAAATAGTCCAAGTTGAGAAACTCACTAGGGAGCGTAAGTCACAACGAGAAGAGACGCGCTCCAAGCAAATGCGATCTACAATTTTGAGCCATGGGCGTAGGTATAACAAGTCATCACTCACTGAAAGAACAACATAGATAAAACATTGAAGTAGTGACTGGACAAAAATAGACCGTACATGGAAGAATTCACTCCATGTAAGCCAGTCCACACATTTTTCACCAGCTTAGGAGTGTAAGCTGTAAGCTGTATGATAAGCATCCAGAAACAGATATTAACGTACGATCCAGGCCACTACAACATGCAACCTGATTATAGAAGAAGCCATAGGAACAGTGCCCTTCTCGCAGATCACCAAGCCTGATATGAGGCATAGTTGCCCAAGTACGGTAGCGCAAGACACGTCGCAACGTACCACTTTACTAGTACATCCAGCCATGCACCAGTAATTCCAATCCCCATACCAGCCAATATGACCACGAGCCACAGACGTGACGATTCTAGCAGTGGTAGAAGGAGGCCGCGTGCACCAGCTTGTGTTTTCAATGCGTGGGTTCGTTCACGTTCAATTGCCTCTTCGTGAAGCCAGTCAATCGAGGAGCCATCTTTATAATGTCGTGGTAGTTTCGTAGTGTCCGGTAAGCGGCCATCCTCCGTCAGCTCATAGAGCTCTTCACTTGCAAGTGCATGCCCGTTTCTGAATGAATAACCCGCTGAAGACATGACGATGTTTGAGGCAGACGGGTGTGTATATGGATGACATATGTATGTATTTACCATACATATTCGCTATCCGCCATAATCTTGCTTTCTTCCGCCCCTTGCTCATGTCACTTAACACTATTAATGCATTTCCTGGGCCATCTCGGCCCTCCGCGTCGTTCCAAAGCGACGGTAACATGCAATCTATGTCAAACATTCTCCTTGCACCGTTGAACGAGCTGCAGGCTCTTGCACATACCCTATTTTTGTCTTTGTCACCAACCCAGACCAAACCGCCACCTCCCCCTTCTCTTGCCGCATTTTTAGAGTGCGACAAGACACTGTCGTCTGCAGTCAATCTTGCTCATAAACATCAGATAAAACAGCGCAAGATTGACGCGTTGGAACAAGAGATTTTGGAACTGGAAGCGCGCTGGCGTGAGATCGCATCGGCGCTCGAGGGAGGAAAAAGGGAACTCGAGGAAATGATCGAAGAGGGTGAGGAGAGGATCAAGGCCATAGAGCTCGCCAAGAAAGGTGTGTGTACGAGTGGCTTCCCTCTATGCAGTAAGGCTTGACTGGATTCCAGCCGCAATACCATATCCTGAGCTACTGGCGTATGCTCAGAGCATCAGCGCGTTCACATCCGCCCCACCAAACATGCCAGATCTCACCCTTCCAGGGCAGCCTCCATTATTCTTTCCGCCATTCCCGAACGAAGAGAAAATGCGACGCGGTCGCCTTAACGCGGAGGCGCCATTGGGTCTTCTTGGTGAAACACATTCCGTGGGCAGGCGTAAGATATGTGTCTTTTTCATGCTTCTTTCTGCTCAAATAGTACATTCTAGCTCCAACTGTCTCTCCAAAGGTCAACGAGCTGGATCAACACCACGGTGTAAACGCGTATCGACAAGATTTACGCGGTCCCCAACCCCCATTCTTTGACTTGGATTTGGATCTAAATCCAGATTTGTAGTTAAACAGTCAACCCCATTGTCTCTTTGTCTTTCCCAATGCACTAATACACAAACTCCAAGGAACAGACTTCGCACCAGGCAAGTATTCTGATTCGGTACACAACTGCTCATGGACCTCGTTTCTCGTTCTATGAAGGTATCAGCCTTGAAGTTGGTTGGGCATCTCAACCTGGTGTCTTTTCATCGGTATATTCTCCAATCATGGCGAACCTTGTACTTTCCTCTCTGGTCCGTTTACCCACGAAATCCTCAGCATACGTTTCCAACTGTCTACGGAAGCCGTAATTGGGGTATACAATTTCACGTTTGGCCTGCGTATGTTGAAGAGCCTCTGACACACACATGCCAGACGATGCGATGAGGTAGGCAATGACTACAGTCGCACTGCGACTGACGCCCTGAAAACAGTGAACCTATGCAATATAAGAGGCGAACATCACGAGGAGAAATGAGGACGCTTACAAGTACTTTGTTTTGCTTATTTTTCGCAAGTGCTCTTGTTATGAAGTCGGTCGTCGTTGTGAGGTGGGACAAAATGTCTGATACTGGGCTATCCGCCAGAGAGATGTGAAGTCTATGTTCTTGTGGTATGATGTCTGCAATGATTGGGGCATGTTCCAAGACCGATATGACATGGGTTATGCCAAGTCGAGCTAGTTCATTCTCGTTCCTGACCATTGTAGCGTCAGAAAGGTACAATCTCGGGACGATGAGGCTCGCAGTCCGACCAAGACGAGCACGCAGAGTTTGTTTCTTGTCTTGTGAGGCCGTAATTGAGTCTAGGACGGCCTGCCATCGAGCCGTTAGCATGATGGGTTGAAGAGGGATTGCATTCGAACACAAGGGCTGTGCTGGTGACAAATCTATGTATGAGTGTTCAAGCTTTCAGGCCTGCAGGTTCAGAGTGATCAATACATGTGCAAACTTCTCAGCTCTGACGTACGCGATACGTATACGTTTGACTCTCTACCAACTTTATCGTGTTCATGGGTCGCGAGGCTCAATATGTGACTGAATTGGGTATTCAGGCCTTTGTCTGGTGGATGATTGGGTGTGTCAATCCATAACTGTCACTACTTGAAGCGAACCCTCTGTTAGATACGGCTGGTATGCCACAACGTTCAACATCAGCAGTGCGTTGCGATCCTATCCTGCAAAGAGTTTGACTGATTCCTTCACTCTATCAAGTTGGTTGGCTTATGCTCCGACGCAAGGAGTGGTTATGGGGAAGTGAGAACTGTTGCCCTTTGTCTTGCTGACTAGTGATTTCATTCCCTCACAAAGGTGCATATTTAGTCATTTCCAATTTGATGATACTTTCAGTCGCTGTAATATACTTGTTGCTTTGTCGAGGTCGGAATACGCACAACGTACCTCACTTCCCTCTCCCGGATTTGTCCACGTTGACAGAGCCATATGAATGTATCAACTGGCAGGGAGATTTGGCGGTTTGTACGAAAGGACAGTGTAAAGGCACGTGGAAACCGCCCAGGACTCACCACTGCTCTATTTGCGGAGTCTGTCGCGTCGGTTTTGATCATCATTGTCCTTGGGTGCGTTCGCGTTGTATTCCAATTCATCTGTGAAATTGACATTTGCAGTAGCTTGGCAACTGTGTGACCCTAGCGAGGATGAAGCTATTCTTGTGCCTCTTGTATCTCACTCCTGCTACTACTGCTTTTTCCATCGTACCCTTTGCTAAAATACTTCTACGCCATATATCTTTGGCGCTTGAAGTATCTAAGAGCGACTTTTGGACCGTTAGTAACTGGTGGGATTGGTATGGGTCGTGGATTTTTTTCGGAGGACCTCTTGGCCGGTGGTTCTGGGGCATTGTCTTTGGTTTTAGGATTTTGCAGTCTCAGGATGGTCGTGACTATGATTTACCTGGAGAATTTATCGAGAAGCCCTATCTGCGACTGCTTATCTTGGTTCTCTGTGTTACACTGATTTCGGTGTTCGCTCTGGTAAGTTATTTTATATGACACCAGTAGGATGGTATATTGACCTTGCAATGAACAGGGTTTGGCATTCATGACAACAAGAGCTATTCTCTTAGGAACTACATTTGTTGAAACACTAGGCCAGCGCACTGTTCCTCAGGGTCAAGCTCTCTTAGAGTCTCTCACAACCTTCGTCTGCATTCCGGACAAAGGATCAAGACGATGTGTCTATGAGGTGCTTAAGAGTGAAAACATATACGACTTGGGAATCAAACATAACTCATGGTCGTTGTTAGACGCACCGTTTTGTCCCACGGAACCTCGGTGAGTAATTTACATATGGATATCATTTACAGACTCATTGGTGTACAAAGCATTTACTCATGGCCAAGAATAAATCCTGCGGTTCTTCAGCGACTGCGTAAACGGGAAAACTAAGTCGCTCTCCTGAACCAATACGATGTGTTTCATGACAAAACAGACATTAAGGCGCGGTTCCTGAAATGACCTCCAGCAATTTTCTTGTCATTGTTAGATTATTCATACCTTTATTACCACACCCCACTGCCGGCCAATTTCCAGCGGTTTCCCCGCTGAGGCATGCTCCATTAAAGAGGGCACCACTGTCGCTACCTGACCACTGGCTGCATGATACCTCTGTGAAGGATCCTGTCAACGCCCCATGACCCGATGGGAAAAATGCTCCTGCGCCGCCGGTGTCCTGGCAAATATCGAAGCTATGGAACCATCATCAGTGTTGCAACTTCTAGAGATTCCACCATTATACTTACTGGAATGGTTGTCCGTGTTGATTATTTGGGTTGCTTTGAGTTTGCCCGCACCATTCCTTGAAGATAGATATCGACATAAATGATACTGCCGTGAACGCATCATACAACACTTACTTGATTTCCGGCAACTGGGCTGAATGTTTCGTCAGTAAAATTTTCATCTTGCATCTACCAGTGGTGGCATACCATAGATCTGTAACCTTGACCACAATAGAATTGAAAGGTCCAGAAAAGGAGGGAGAGAAAGGATCCGCCGTTCCTGTGATAGCGAAGCAACGACCGCATGCATCGCCAGCACCAGACCCCGGTGCCGCACCGAATGAAAGCTGGTTCATGGCTGCTGTGAATCCTGTAGCTGATTTCCCGCAAGCTGAAGAGATTCTGTTAGCTCGGCCTCTGACATTACTCTGAGCACTCTACCTGGTGCACCGCATCCACTGTAAAAGGTGAAGGAAGCTTGACCAGAAGGATTCTGCACATAGCCACCGGTCGCTCGGCTTTCAAGGGCAATCGCACATGCGCTTGTAGCGCCTAATGCAAGGAGTATCAACGAAAGCATAGCTGGTATTTGTTATGCTTGCCTCCCGGTTGTCCGCATTTTGTACCTTGTTACTTCGCCAGAATCTCGGCATTCGATTTATCTAAACAATAACACCTACTCGACATATGACCAGGACAATTCTGATACGAAACTCTCAGAGATTACACTACATTTCAAGAAGCAGGCTTCACGCGCCTCTTCCTGGACAATTTCCACAAGATTGACGTTAACAATAGGGGTTTGACAGATATTAGTTGTGGTAGTCCAAAGAGTGAAGTCTCTCACATGTGAGGCTCTGCCTATGACTTCTCGGTTTGATTGATTACGACAGGCATGGACGAGAAGTTAGTATTGCTGCGAGATACGCGAGAGGAAATTTCTAATAAACAAGCAAAGCCTAATAATGAATCTACTCTTTTGATGTTTCTATTTCCTTTCAAACGTATCAACATAGTTAGCTTGCAGTAGTCAGAAAATAGAGAGCAAGAATTTCCTTTCCTTCTTTTTGTACATATAAAAGGTTGATAGATCAAGACTTCAATGATCTCGGATCAAGAATCTCGGAGAAATTATGTTCGTTGGACAATAAGCAACCAGAGCTCAAATTGCCATGATCACTGATTTTCACGTAGCGCACGGTCTGATCGGATTCTCGGTAGAATCGTAAGGAGTGAATTGGCTTCAACGTCTTCATTCACTCGTTCCTTCCGTCAATATCCCGAATTCGAATACTTCTAAACCATACTTTGGCTACATGCAGATAGTTTCTCGCACTCGCCTTTTCCCGACTTCTCCTCAGAAGCCGACCAATGCATCACTGTCAATCCTTGATTCCAGAGTCTTGCGGTATGCTCCATCCGCGGGTATATGGATCTTCAAAGATGCCCCCTCTGTCGAAGAGTTATCCGTCAGTTTGAAGATAGCTCTTGACAGTTACCCTCAATGGTCAGGCCAGCTTCAGTGGGCACCGTATGATCCCAGTGGTGATCATACTCAACGTTTTCAACGCCTAATGCTTGCATATGGCACTTCAGACGCTCCAGGGGTTGAATTCATCATCGCTACATCTTCCTGCTCAACATCATCTTTTGCTGGTAAACCAGTAGATGGATGTACAAATGCGGGCGTTCTTCCTTACCATGAGCTTATCGATGGAAGAACTCCTTTGGCGTTTCATGATGCTGTGTCTTATGTTGGCTTGCCTTCCTTAATCATTCAGATCACGACGCTCGCAGACGATGGCGTTGCTATTGGGTTAAAATTCGCCCATCCATTAGCAGATGCACAAACAATGCTTTACTTCACTAAGGATTGGGCCGCTGTGTCGCGAGCTATCCGGATGCAAAAACCTCCGCCAGTACTTTCTCCGATTTTCGATCCGTTGCTGATAGATCGCGCCGCAGCTGGAGACATTGATGGCCTTAATCCCTCGCCTTCAATACTCGAAGCAACACGAGAATTGCCTCTACACAGATACGATTGCTGGAACTCCAAACTTCACTGCCCTCCATTCCTGCAATCATTGACGACTATCCCGCCGGAGGTTGAATCAACAGTGAACCATTTTGGACAACCAATTGACTGGACAACTTGGGATTACACTGCATCCGTATCGTACTACTTGGTTGAATTTAGCGCCGGAGAGTTACACGCAATGTGGGAAGAGGCGAATTTATTCTCCCGGGTCAGTCATCTCAATGCCCTCCAGGCACATATCTGGAACCTCATTATACGTGCTCGGAAATTCGTTGACGGTGAATGTTATTTAGACGTACTGCTCGGATTCAGAAATCGTCTCAATCCACCTTTACCCACGTCTTTTCTCGGTTCTCCCCTTACCACAATCAAAGTGACAGCAGATACTAAGGATGCAGCTGGACTTGAGCTTGGGCCAATGGCCGCTTCCATCCGTTCTGCTCTCAACGCTTTTGATGCATCCACCCTGCCAGCACTTCTCCACGAACTAGCTTTCGAAGTCAGCCCCCTACGCACGTGGACCGCATTCTTCGGCTCACGCAACATAATCTTCACTTCTTGGCTTCATGAAGAGCTGCGTATGCAAGATATGGACTTTGGAACTGGGTCTCCAACTTATGTCGAAGCTGTCATACCACGCATTGATGGTTGCGTCCAAGTCATGGACACAAACGAGCGAGGCCCTCAAGCAAAGGCTTGGTACGAAAATGGTGCAACCGTCTGCCTTAATCTTAAGGATGATGTGATGCAGAGCATATTGAGTGACCCGGCATTGAGGAAGTACAGACGTTGATAAATGTGAATGTTAGAAAGGACGAGGACTTATATATTTCTTTCGACTATTAGCTTTTATCGGAGCACCCGTGCCGTAATGCTGAACAGAGAGTGCGGGGATCCTTGAAAGGGCTTAAGAGCGAATCTCGAACCATTGCAAGTATCCACCGTAGAAACACCGGAGCATGTTCCTCGATGTCTCAAAAATAGATGAAACGTGAAGTTAAACAGCACAGATACAACTAATTTGACTCCTCTGTCGATTTTACACCGTACTTGGCTGGATCAGTTCCGTGATGGGGGTGGTTAACCAAGTTCAACCTGAGAAAATAGATTCAGTGACGCGTAAAACATTTGTTTCTTTAAACACACATGGGGAAGGCAGCTAGTGAAGCAACATCTCAATATGAGACCTCAGACGCAGAAAGAAACTGGACATACCAAACTTGAGTTGCGAGAATTGGGAGTTCCTGGCGGCGGCGGCTTGAACCCAATGAGGTTGGGGTGATTCACCGTAGAGTGATTTGCCTTCTGATGCACGCTGTGAAAGCTCAGCGAGATCCATCTCTTCTTCCCGCTTGTTCTCCGACCAGCCCCAGAAGCGAGCTGTGTATTATCATGAGCATGGAAGGACTATCTGGATGGGAACAAATTTCGCGCACCACTCGAGCGTTGATACGAGAGCAGGAAACCACCGAAGAACCCGAGAAAGCCACCCAAGCGAAGACTTGTCCTGAGTGCAGCTTTGAAGGGATCCGCCAAATCTGTGGGGCTGTTTAGCATCTGCATATCAGGAGCACGAAGACAGTACGGACTCCAGGCGTAGAGAGCAGCCGGAAACGCGCCAGTGGATGCAGCCCAGACGGCATAATCAGAAGGACGCATATATCTGATCACGCGAGAAGCATGGGGGTCAGAGTCGATGAGAGGATAGGGCGTTTCTATGACTTTGCTCGGCATTGTACTATTGTGAGCCCTTTTGCGGACAATGGCGGGGCTGTCCAAGCTGGATCACGTGGCAGACTTCAAGTTTGCCCTTAACTCAGCAACCTTGGGTGGCGACAACTTGTGCCAACTTTTTATAGCTTTGACCTGCGCTTGTGTCGACTACCATGAGTGCTATTCGAACCTCACGTCGGTCATCGCGTCCCCCTCAGTCGCCATATTCAAGACCAGTCGCGAAAAAATCAGTCAGTCCCACGCTATGGTGTGATTACTCATTGTACTAATTGTCGATCTGCAGTCATGGAGTATTACTGGTTTTCTGAAGTCTCTGGTTCCATGGTCGTCTACAGAAACCACCGTTGAGGATGAATCCGCTATGCAAGAAGATATTCCGACTGCCTTTGGTTCACCGGCTCCCCGAGGACAGCAAGTGAGTTGGTACATTCCAATTTTAGACGCACAGTCGTTTAACCTACTCAAGCTGGAACGCGAAATCAACGAAAATGAATTTTTATCACGAGCAATACCACCTCCGCCACCGCGACAGCTCTCTTCTCCACAACCTCCAGCAAGGTCCACCTTGTTCGACCCAACCTCCCCGGAGAGAGATCTCCAGACAGTGTCGGCACATATTCGGGAATCTTTAGACAGAAAAGACGTTGAAAAGCTTTGCGCGATGCTTCAAGGTGGTCCGTCTGGTAAGTTTTTTTTTTCTGGTCAGTATTGTTTTATGAATCATATTTATACGTCTTTAGAGGAAGTTTCGCAACCCTTCCGATTTTCTGCTACTCCTTCAACCCCTGGCCGCGCAAATTCGCCTTTCCAAAACAACAATGCTGGTATCGGATTCGCCTTCGGCGTTTCCGCCCCCGTCACAGCACCAACTACCTCTTCGCGCAAGATGCTGAACAGAAACCCGAATGGAGTCTATCGATGGCAAGGCGGAGGAAGTGCGAAAACTCCTCGTTCTAAAAATCGCTATTCATCTCCTGCATTTGGACCCTCTCGTTCTGCCTCAGATCGTTTCGCACTGAAAGATACCCAGATTGGGGTTGAAACACCAAGAACAGATACCAAACGGAGAAAACTTGCTGAAGATGTCGACCCTTCCTCCGCCTCTAATGACTCCGCCTCCACTGGCAATGAATCCACACCGAAGCCTTCAAGACGTGCTACGGCTCCGGATCCTTCTCCCACAAGGATCAAACAAGCCTTACCTTTCCCAGTCTCCGCGGGTTCACCAGTGACACCTCGAACCACAAACTCCGCATCTTCTAATCCGATTTCCTCGCAGACCACTTCTCGGTTACGCGTCCCTCCAATCACCCAGAAGCTGACTGCACCCGTTGTTCCCTCCCCACTCAGGCAGACTTGGTCGGGCGCTTCACCACCTTCCCAAAGTAACCTCCCTACCACGCTTTCACCTCCCAAGCAGACTAAGGCTGCGAATTTCATGGCAGAATTAATCAAGGAAGTCACACCTCCCAAGCGACCGGATCTAAGCAACCCATATCAAATTGCCAGCCCCCTTGGTAAGGTTGGTTCTGCGCCAAAAGGAAGGGTCGGCAGGAGGCTTAGAGCTACTGGTAAACCCACAACGCCTGCTAACAAGGACGAGAAAAGTAAAGATCAAGATACAAAGATCAGTGACGCAGGAAAGGTATTCTCCCCTCAGGCCATCATTGAGGCGACCTTGCCCAAGGTATGTATTATACAGATCCTCGTAAATGAAGACTCACTAGAAATTGGATAGGGAAGCAAGAGATCACGACCTCCTAAACACCTTGAGAAGTCATCAAGCTTTGATGGCGAAATTTCCGTTTATGATTCGCTAGCAGGATCGTCGAATCGCAAGCGTTATACTCCTTATGTGGTGGAAGAAGAAACTGATGAAGAGGATGAGGATGCTGAGCGTGCTGTTAAGAAGTCGAAGTCCCAATCGTCTGGACATGGTGTCCCGACAGCCGTTGGAAGGTCAAAATCGGACTCCCCTGATATCGTGATTGAAGAAGTTGAGAGTGTCGATGCGAGCATTACACCAGAGAAACCTCAGTCGGTCATCTCACCGCCTCCTTCGTCGAGTTCTACGTCAACTGCTCGTCCTGGGAGACCGACGTTTCCAGGACCAAAATCAACATCAGCTCCCAAAGAACCCAGCAAGCTCAGATACAGCTATCAGCCGGAGACAACTAACTCACCAGCCCCCAAAAATACACCATCAACAGCATTTCCACATACTACCTCCGTCTCTTCACTTCCCATTGCAACTTCAGGATCTCGTCCCACATCATTCTTCTCTTCTTCGACCTCAACCTCGACTCCTGCTGTGTCGACGCCAGGAATGACTCATCAATCCGCGCCCTTGTCTTTCCACTCCACACAGGAGTTCAAGCCCTCTATTGCCCCAATGTCTTCGCCGTTTATTTCCCTTGCAAATGCGGTCTTTGAAGGTCCTGCATCTGCGACGACTTTCAGTGGTGACAGCTCCACTTTGAATCCTGGCCAAAGGGCCGCTCTTAAAGTGCCGACCTCTTCATTGCCATCCTTCACGTTTTCGGTCAAAGTTCGAGTGCCTAATCCTGACAGCGCTCATGTTAAGGCGGCTATGGAAGCCAAGTCAAAACCAATGTCTTCGCTCCCTAGCTTCGACTTGAGTAAAGAGGTAGCTCCTCCCGCAGTGTCATCCGCATCTGCAAAAGTGAGCTCCACTACGCCTGCTGCCTCTACTCCCATCGTTCCATTCAATTGGGCTGGGGCTGGGGCAAAACCGCCCGCCTCTTCCAATGGGACAACTTGGACATGCTCGCTTTGTATGTTGACCAACCCTATGTCAGCAACTGAGCAATGCGAACATTGCGAGACGAAAAGACCTGTTTCTACTGCCACTACTCACGTTGCATCTACTCCTGTCGCGCCCAAACCTGCAGCGCCTGTTGTGCAACAATTCAACTGGGCGGCTGCTGGTATGAAACCGCCTGTTGCTGCTGGAGAGAGTTGGACTTGCGCTCTGTGCGGGCTTTCCAACCCAGCCTCTGCAACTGATAAATGCAACACTTGTGACAACCCACGTGCATGAATACCTGATTGAATCACAAACCCTTCCTGATATTGAAGATATCTTGTACCCACATATTGTCTCTGATAGGCGGATATATTAATCTGAAGGACATCGTCTCATAGGCAATTGACAACTAGTGAATACATGTACTTTTACATAGCGTTCATGGCTCGTGGGATTCAAGAGATATGTGACCTCTTGATAATGAAAACAACGGATAAGTCATACTTGGTGATTGAGAGTGCGGGATATCAAGATTGCGGTGACTGTGTTTGCTTGGTGAAGTCTAGTCGGCGGGCTATGGAGCGCACTTTTGCTTCAGCGCCCGGGGACGTAAGCTTTCGTTTGAGCCTGTTGTTGTTAGCTCTGACGCCCGGACCCGTTGAATTCATTTCAACATTTCCATCAACTTCTTCGAGCTCTCGCGCTGCTATCTGAGCTGAACATTTTGGTAATTTGGAGGGATGTGTCGGATATGGAAGAGCAGTGAAATATGGGTGGTAAAGCGCCTAAGAAACATAAATACTGAACTAGAAGGTACAAGAAGATAGATACCTCTTTCGCGGATATGCGTTTCCGTGGTTCGTAAACGAGGCATTTGTTGAGAAGATTAAGAGCATCGGCGCTAGCGGCCGTAAAAAGATCGCGAAGAGGCGGCTTGGGGAATTGGCCTACTGAGATGTAATCAGGAAGTTTCATGTGCCCCTTTGTAATAAATCGTCAACAGTGAACCCGAAGATAAAACGGACTTCATTACAGGCCACTCTTCCTCTGTTGGAGTTCCGAGAGCGCGGAAAATTGTTTTCAATTGGTCCAGATCACTCTCCCCAGGAAGGTATGGTACTCGAAGCATTAGTTCGGCGAATATTGTCCCTACAGACCAGATATCCACTGCAGAACCGTAATACCGACTGCCAAAAAGGAGCTCTGGAGGCCGATACCAGCTATCTACAGTTTGAGTTGCGAGCAAGGGTACACTGATGATGCCTCACCGTGTGATGACTTGACATGTCATCTTATGGCCAGGATCTGCGAAATCTCGAGCTAAGCCAAAATCAGCGATTTTCAATTGACCGTCGGATGAAATGAGTAAATTGTTGGGTTTGAGATCCTGCGTTTTCGGTGCGTAAGAAAGGGAGAATAATTAGAGCTTTTGACTTGATTCACCCTATGGAGAATGAAATTTCGATGGCAGAACTCAAGCCCACGGAATGTCATAGCCAACCAGCTCTTGATGTCCGCTGGGAGAAATACGAGGGAACGATCCTTGATTATCATCTCTAAATCGGAGTCGAGGAATTCTAGAACAAGGTTAAGATTTGTCTTGGAAGAAAATACGTCGAGAAGCTGAACGTTCTAAACGTCAGCCAGCAGAAACCAATTCGTAGCATGGTTTAGGACGAGCACCTCTATTACGTTGTGATGACGCAGTTCTCGCAAGTATTTGACTTCTCGAATAGCAGACATATCCAGACCATCCTTGAACTGCCCAACTTTTATTTTTTTGATGGCAACTTTGCGACCAGTTGCGGACTCTCGTCCTTGAGAGAGGAAATGTCTGGATCTGACCGCAATCTGATGCACTTCACGAACACACACCTCGGTAGACAACAGCATAGGTACCTTCACCAACTTTCTGATCTTTGACCCTGTGGAACGTGAATTCTTCGACTGTGACTGATCAACGTATGAATTACCAGCGTTTCTGACGCTCAGTGTTGGCCCTTTCAACAGCATCCATTGTTCAAACTTACTCCAAGCCAAGACAGAATTCGCTCGTGCTCTCAGAGGTATAACAATTCAGCCAAAATACGAAGGACGAGAGACCAGCAGGGCTGAAGGCAAGGATACCCGCGGCGTCAATTTCGGATAACTGCACCATTTACGTAATCATATATTTATTTCTCGACAGTCTCCTTCGTGAACCATGCCAAGAACCGGTGACAGAAGTCGGTTGATACATCTTGACATCTCGTATAAAAATTTTTAGTTCTCCCTGTATGAGAATTATCGAGGCTCCAGCAGATATTTGTAGGTTCCTGCAATTCAGTTAGATGCGATCCATTTTAAATCCGGTTTCCAAAGCGCGAGTACCAGATTCAAGGAGGATCAATTATTTAGAAATCTCCGTTTCTTTAAAGAAAAAGAAAACGGGGTTTCATGTTCCCCAGGTCCAGTTCACCGCTGGCCTACATCTATGCTGCGGAGGGTATAGCATTCTCCGTAGTGTAGCTAGTCATGACAAGGGAGAGTCCAAAAGTAAGTTAACAAGCCTTGTACAAAACTTACAAACCTGGAAAGGGAGAGCCAAAGAATTACTCCCATTAAGTATGAGTAATCTTTATCAATCGACATGTCATGTCATAGATCACCAACTCTTGTAAACGCGACATTGGCACGTGACCGTTAGATATTCTGCTCATCTGTAGGTGAAATGTTCAACTTCCCGCCAAGCCTGTTCGGTTACGCAGCTTACTTTTTGATGATCCATCTGGACTGTTATCTGTATACACTGTCTTTCTCATGGTGAAGCCGCTTCCTGCTCAACCTCTTACGTATTACGATATACTCGGCATTGAGCCGTCGGCTTCCGTGGAAGATGGTGAGCAGAATCAATTCATCTCAACGAACTGAGCTTATTGTTCTTGCAGTCCGTAAAGCCTACAGACGCAAGGCTCTTGAAACTCATCCTGATAAACTTGACCAAACTGCCACTCATGGTGATAAACGTCGCGCCGAGAAGAGTTTTCGAGATGTATGTCGACTGACTGTCGTCCTCTTTTACTTAGTATTTTAACCTTCAGTCAGATACGTGAGGCCTTCGATGTATTGGGGGACGCTCAGAAACGCAAAGTGATAATTCCCCGTTCATCCTCAGTCTTTCAGTGGTCACTGACTGCTGAACTCATCAGGACTATGATGCTCGCATGAGGCTGCTTGACAGTAATGACTCAAATTACTCAGAGTATCTGGAGGACTGTCTCAAAGATAGAGATCAATGGAACCGAAAGCGACAGGAGGAAGCGTCTCGCAGTAAAACATATCAGAAGCCTGCAACGGATGCAATACCAGTGGAACAAAAGGTGGTGTCAAGAGAGGTGCAAGAGATAATAGATGCGATCAATGCGGCGATCGATGAAGTAAGGCCAGGGTGGCTTGAGAGATTGCGGAGAGCACAAGAGGTGAGTATTGAGATATATGAGCCATGTCTGGGTCCAGGTTTTATCATCTTCCAGATCAAGGCCAATTTCCAGTCGCAGCAAGCCAGCCAAAGACTTTGATGTACAATATCATGCATATGGGATATGTAAGATTATCTGAACTTCTCCATCTGAGGGAACATATATATGAGCTCTGTTGTACAAACTTACTCGATTTGTGATACAACTACTTACTACTAAAGCATAGCCATACGTCACTCCATTCCGAGCGTAACCAACCTACTCTTTGCTATCTGTCCTATATCACCAATCGCCCTTCGTAACTCCGCAATCCATTCCTTGCTTTCAGTATCAATGCCCGTTATATCACCAACAGGAGGTGTGTCTGGCGAAAGGGTATGCGCAAAACTAAGTTTATCCTCTATTTCTTCCGCAATCGCCTGCCGAGACCTTCCATTCACGAAAGTGATATACCGCAGGCCCGGGTATCTTGCCTCATAGCATTTGTTGAGGTGTGAGAGACGAGTTAAAACCTCAGGTGGAGTTGGGTTGACACCAGGTCTTCCTCCCTGCTCCTTTGCGCTCAAATTTGACAAGTTCTTCGTCTCCCCGATTCGCGGATGACCTGATATAAACTGTGCCTGCAGCGATATGTCCCAGCGGCCTATTAACTCAAGTGCTTTGTCGATGAGTTCGGAATACGACGAGAGGGGAGCTGCCTCTGATAATGACTTGGTGAGTTGAGGCTCCAATGTCGATATGAGTACGGAGGAGTGCTCAAAAAGGACAGACAATAACTGCGTGAGCGACGAATCCGGTCCCGAAACATTACGGGAGACTTCAAACAACGCAGGGAGCTTGAAACCAGACATGGCAAGTCTCTTTATGCATGGAGTACTTGAAGTTTGTGACAAATGATAGTGCTGCGGCAATTCTGACCCGGCCGGGCCGGTGATACCGCGCTGAAGTTCCTAAAACTCTGGAGTTTGATTGTGACTAGCAACTACATATATCTTGTATGGCCACTCAATTGACGACTCTTCGCTGGGGAATCATTTCTACTGGTAAAATTGCAGCATGTTTCACGAAAGTTTGTGGTTTCTTTGGACTACGCAGACAACGCAACATGATTAAATCCTCAGGATCTTCTCGTTGACCCTAAGACGTGAGCGCTGAAACAATTTTCTTGATTTTCCTCATCATTCTTGTCACGAAATTGTCACGAAACAAAAGTCGTGAAGTTTACGACGTGATACACAAGGTGGTCGCCGTTGGCTCACGATCTGTTGAGAAGGCTCAAGAGTTTATCGATACCATCGCTGGCGGAGACAAGCTCATCAAAGCCTACGGAACTTATAGTCAAGTATACGCGGATAAGGTATAATCTATCTCTTGATCTATATCATAGATATCCAGCTTAATCCTACATGAAGGACGTGGACGCCATCTACGTTGGTCTGTAATATCGTGGGTAAAACGCTAAAGGATAACCTGATTACTCTCCCTTGATACCAGGAACTCCGCATACATGCCACTATGAGAATGCACTGGATGCCATCAAGGCTGGTAAACACGTACTTTGCGAGAAGCCTGTAACTTCCAATGCGGCTGAACTCCGTTCCCTTCTCGCGGCTGCGAAAGAATATAATGTATTTCTCATGGAAGCAATGTGGACACGCTTCCAACCTCTCACTCTAGAGGTCAAGAAGATCATTGAAGAGGGTTCTTTAGGTGCTCCTGTTGTCCTTCATGCTGATCTATCGGGAGACTTTGACATAAACAGTCAGTCAATAAATGCTACCTCGTCTGTTTCATGAACCGACATTCATCTCAGACATCCCGAAAACTCACAGGATACTGGATCCAACACTTGGCGGTGGAGCCATACTTGACCTGCGAGTCCTTTTGCTTGTTTTTGCGAAGAGTTTCGGAACCCTAACATTTCATGTAGCGGTCCATACCCTCTTATCTGGGTATGTCGTTAATCTAGAATGGGAATTACGTGCGCTTCTGACACCAACTAAAAGGCCATTGTGGCTCTTTACGAGAATCCTCTCAATAAACTTGCGCGATTTACAAATATCAGCGCTTCCATGCTCAAGACACCTCTAACTAACGTCGACCGGAACACATCTTTCACTGTAACCTTTGCTGGAGCTGATCTTGCAGCACAAGCAATCCTTAGCTGCAGCATCAATCTCAATGCACAGAATCCTGGCGTAAACATACGTTTCGAACGGGGTAGCATATCAATTTCAGCGCCGATCTACTGCCCGAAGGAATACAAAGTTACATACTTCGATAAAGACGGGGGAATTATTAAAGAGGAACACAAAGTCTTCAAATACGTCGGCGGTGGGTGGCATTTCCAAGCTGATGAAGTTGCACGGTGCATACACGACGGAAAGAAGGAGAGTGCATTGTGGGGACACAACAAGAGTTTACTGGAGATGGAGATCTTTGATGAGGTTTTTGATTGCAATACATCTTTCTCTTAAAGTGCTCAAACTTGTCGATGCAGGTACGTCGTCAAGGGGGATATATGTTGCCAGAGGGTGTTGAAAAGGTAACTGCTCGAGGTTCACGAAATAATTGATTGTCTGCGGGAATGCCGTTTGCTTTGTTGTTTGTTATGTACTAGTACTATATTTCTGGCTGGATACAATGTACACTTCACCTATACCTTGAAAAGACCTTCGTCCTTTTTTTGGATATGCAATAGTGATTATGGCATCTGGAGATACTACGCCATCAGTTCAACAAGAGATTTGTCGCTTCTTTCAGAAAGGGAAATGCACATTCGGCGACGCATGTCTCAACCTTCACCAGCCAGCCCCTCGAGCTCCATGTGTATTCTTCCCTCTGAATAGATGCAGAAAAGGAGCGGATTGTAACTTTGATCATATAGTCACGCCGCCTATGGATACTGAAAAGACGCGTTTGCAGCCAAAGGCATCTGGTATGTGGCCTCGATGATATCGCCATCTTACCGCTTACATTCACAACGCTGTCAGATGAAAGAGTCACCTCACCTCAGATATGCAAATTCTGGGAGAATGGAGACTGCAGATACGGCGAGAAATGTCGATTTGCTCATCCTGATCGTACTGGAAACCATGATCGGATATCTGACCCAGGATCAACATCCCAACAAGGTCCATTTACTTACCCTGCACTTGATGCACCTAATTCCTCACGATCCGACGACGAGATTAACTCTCCGGAAATCGCTGTCTCAAGACTAAGAAAACTCAGCGATCATACCCAGGTTGGCCTCTGTGACGAGGACCGGCCAACACTTCAATATGCCGAGTCTACAGACAATTCGCTGTATGAGAGAGCTGACGACAACTCCGATGAGACTAGTATGCAACACGGCGTAGGGAAAGAACATTCGCATCCAGAAACTCGGGACAGTGGAAGTCCACATATACCTCAGCAACTTCGAGAACGGGAGGACGAGGCTATGGACGGAACCAAATACAATGAGCGTGGAATGACGACCAGTGATCTTCAGCAACCTCATGAAGAAGGGCTGTTGACATCTCCATGTGAGGAAAGGATTGAACAACCAGGAGAGATGAGTAATGGTCAGGATGAAGAAACGGAAATGGATCTTACATCTGGAGATGAGTCGCATCCGGAACCCGTGGAGGACCAAACGACAAAAGCCTTAGAAGTTTCCCATGACCTTGAGATGAAGGCTGACCTTCCAAATCCCGGTTCAACATGGGTAGAACCGGATTCCGGATCTCTCATCGCTGACCTACACATGGAAATTAATGATACATCGTATTCTATCGATGCAGAAATCCCGGAGCATGGGACCTCTGTCAGTTCTTCCGATACTTCCGATCTTGACGCACCAAACGTGCACGGTCCCTCAAGCAGTGATGACCGTCAGTGGTTCATTGATTGTCAAGTTTAGCATTCTTAATATTCTCTGTAGTTGCGACTCAACATTGGAGCCAATATGCGGACCCGACTGCGGATCTCAGAGTCCCATTTTGCAGATTCCATGCACAAGGTCGATGTTCACAGGGGAGCGCTTGCAGATATCGCCATTCTCTTTCCCCGAATGAGTTTGCGCTGTTGTTTCATAACACCCAACCACAGCTCAGCTCTTCTGCCCAACCTATCAATGATGCTGCCGTGGTGTCTGCATTCAGTGTCTGCAAATTCTACCCTTTAGGGAAATGCCGTAACGGCGACGCTTGCCCGTATCTCCATGCGCCGTTCACCCAATCGCCCCTTGATCCAGTAGAGGGTCCACAATCAGCCCTTCGGGATGACGCTCAAGGGTCCACTCAACCATGCAGATGGTTTCGCCGAGGAAACTGTCCATACGGCGATAAATGTCATTTCCTCCACGAAGCTCGTAGCCAGGACAACTCTGATGACCAAACTCTCGCACAAGCGGAACGTTCTCCAGAGAATGGTGGTGTCCATGATTGGGATTGGGGCGGTGGTGGGGAAGACAATAGTGGAGAATGGGGAAGTGGACGGGCAGGAGAAAATGATAACAATCCACTAAACCAGGAGCAACCCGGGACTGATGACAAGATAGTGGATGCCTCCGTGGATGCCGATGATGGATGGAATACCAATGCTCCAGGGTGGGGAAACCATATCGACGAATGGACATCCAAAAAAGAGAGCGTTGACGCAAATAATAATCGACGTTCAGACCATAGGTCTCTTGCTGGATCCAAGAATAAAGGAAAATCCAACGGAGCTCAGCACTGTTCCCAATGTAGGAATAATGCCCGAGACCGATGCAAGAGGGGCGGCAAGTGTTCTGTTAGTCATGAAATTAGTGACGACCAAAAACCAAAAGCCAAAGGCCACAGTGGCCGGAGACGAGCTATAGCTGAGAATGATGGGTGGTCACACAGGCCACATGAAGACAAAACCAGTCCTTGGAAGATGCAGGATCAGTGCCCCTACTATAAAAAAGGCCATTGCAAAAAAGGTCTACAGTGCAATCTTGGCCACACTCTGAATGATATAACAAAAGGTGGATCTCCTCTGCAGGCAACTACATCAAGCACGATATCCTCCCCGACTGTCCCACATCCTGTTG
This sequence comes from Termitomyces sp. T69sscA, assembly GCA_017657225.1. NCBI lineage: Eukaryota > Fungi > Basidiomycota > Agaricomycetes > Agaricales > Lyophyllaceae > Termitomyces > Termitomyces sp. T69sscA. The sequence continues at coordinate 25,848 of JAGGAQ010000005.1, forward strand.
AACCCTCTCAGCAAGAAGAGACCTCGACCTCGTCTATTATCGACGACACTTGGCGAACTCCTCAAGTTGACACGGAACTGGACTCTACTCCCCAAGGTGCTGGTGAATGGCCGGATTCCGAATCAGACAACGAGCATGCCCCTTGGGCCTCTCCCGACAGCCCTGTTTGTAGCTTCTTCCTTAAGGGTCGTTGTAAGAGAGGAGTCCAGTGTATCAACCGCCACGAGACTCCCTTTGAAAAATCGCAGGATAGAAGTCAAACTTCGATCACCACCGAAATGGCCGAACTAGCGGGAAAGAGCGAATCTGACCCGTCTATAGGGGCTTTATCGGAAGATAAGCCCATTTCTATCGAGCAGAACGAGGTCGAAAATCAACGGGATGAGTTGGATCCCGCTGAACAATCATCGTCATCCTTAAAAGATGCGGAGGACGAACAAGTACAAGCTCCAAAGTCATCCAGTGACGATGAGAAGACCTGGTCTGCGGATTGGCCTCAGCCTGACACCGAAACTTTGCCACCTCCGAAGATTCAGGCTCCTTGCAAGGCATTTGGACAAGGTCACTGCGCGATGGGCGATTCTTGTCGCTATCTCCACATCATCGAGACAACTGTGGAAGGACCAGTATGTCCACCTGGCACAGTGGTGAGTTTGATTGTCATTTATTTCAATAGACTCGCTAACGGGAGATTGGAGCCTATTGAACAAGAGCTTGAGAGTACACATAACGACGAAAATGAGCAGGCCACTGTTGAAGAACAAGTCTGCACAGATGAAGTGCTTGCTGTTGAGCCGGTAAGTTCAAGGAGACGAAAAAGTTCGGGAGAATTGAATCTTTTCAGCCTGTCGAAGGTGAGCTTGTGGTCGAGCGTACTCTCTTCAACTGCAACGTTCAGTTCGGCCTTGACAACGGTTGTTCTCCTATCGAGATCGTGGCTGCATCTGACACTCGTAACGCCATCATATCCAATTTGCCAAAGAACATCTCGCATGAAGAAGCTGTTGAGCTTGCGCAGACTGTTGATGAAGATCACGGGTTCCAAGCCTTGGATTTGGATAGCGATGAGACAAGAACTGATATCATTGCGAGATTCGCCACGCCACGACAGGCAGAGAACGCAGTCATCAAGCTGAATGGTCAAACGTTCGATTCCCAACCGCTGACGACATGGCGAACAGAAGAGTCCATACAGCCACCTTTTGAGGCCCGAACCGTCAGAATTAAATGGCAGGCTCCTTCACGATCTGTGTGGTTCTACTACTCCAAAATCTCGCTGGCGAAGGCACACGAGAAGCGGCTTGATGGGATGATCGTTGACGGTCGAAAGATCAGGGCAGAGTTTTCGAGACCGCGACCGAACGACACGACTTATGCCGTGAAAGTCAGCGGGTTCCATGTGAACACGGATGAACAGGAATATAAAAAGCTCGCCCAGGATACGCTGTTGGATCACAAGAACGCTCCGACGTATAATGAGTGTCCTCTTGATCGGATTCGTGACACGCTGGCGGCGCGAGGTCCGCTGGAGCGATTTTATCGTCTTCCGCTGGACCCTAAGAGCGTCAAGCATGTGGCCTTTGCGCGCTTCGAACATGGCCTGAGCGGAGTTCTCGGTGTTCATGGGAAACAACAAGCGTACCTTGACAATGGATCCCTGTCGTTACAACTGGTATTCCACGCGAACTACCGGATCTCTGATCGCACGTACCAAGCCGTCAGCGGAGTCCTTGAGAAGCTGAGCGAGGATGCGGCTGCTGCAGAGTGCATTATTGACGTGTACTCCACCGCTGAACCATTCGTTGACATCCATCTGTATGCAGATGCGGCCACTGTCGCTGCCGCCACGTTTGGCAAGATAAATCTGGAGGTTTATAACACATTTCGTGGAGAGGTGATCATGACGGAGGAGGATCCAACCGTGCCGATCTGGGACGAGTATTTCCAGATGGCAAGCAGTTCCAGGGCCGTTGAAAAGCTGAACGAAGGCACCTCGTTCGTCGTCAAAGTGGACGCGCGACGCCGACTGGTGGTGGCTCTAGGGGACGACGCAGGCCGGTCAAAGGCCCGGAAGGACGTGTTGAAGCTACTGAAGATGGTGCAGGCGCAGCGCCACGTCCTCCCGCTCGACCTGCGCGGCATCCGCATCCTGGTGCACGGCGCGTACACGCAGCTGCAGGAGGAACTGCGCGGCGCGCACAAGGTAATGCTCGACCTGGCTGTCCCGGAGCTTGTTGTCTGGGGCGACGCCGAGCTCAAGAAAGCCACTGCCACTCTCGCCGCTGCGTCGTCGTCCGAGCGCCCCGCGGCTCCCGGCGTCGACGACGCGGAGGAGTGCTGCTTTGTGTGCAAGTGCCGCCCGCGGGAGCGCATCGAGCTGTCCTGCGCGCATGTGTATTGCACGGCGTGCCTGCGGTACGTCCTGCTTGCGTCGGCGGGCGCGCACTTTGTGCCGCCGCGGTGCCTCGCGGGGTGCGAGGGGTACGTCGCGTACGTGACTGTGCGCGATGTGTTGCCCGTGGCGGCGGAGGCTGCGCTTTTGGAGAATGCGTTTTTGGCACATGTGCGTGCGAGGAGGGGGGAGTTCTTCTTTTGTCCGCTGCCGCACTGCAGGACGGTGTTTCGCCGGCTGGCGGAGGGGCGTGTGGGGTCGGTTTGTTATACGTGCGTGTCGTGTTTGACCAAGGTGTGTGCAAGGTGTGGGGAATGTTATCATGAGGGTGTCGATTGTGCTACGTGAGACGATACCATGGACGTGTTTTACTTTAGGATACCGTATGTTGTATATACCATTTTGAAATTTGACATTAAGGGGGAGACTGTCTCTCTTCTCGGGGTGCGGATCTAAATACACGACCTCGAGACCACCATGTCGTCCAGCAAGCCCGTCGAGCACATCCATCCCAGCAACCTCCCCGGCATCGAAAAGCCCGCCGGAGCGCGTGTGCGAGAGCATGCCCCGGCCTGGTGGCGCCTATGACATCATCGTGAGTGGGCACGCACCTCCACTTTTACGGCTGGGGCGGAGCGGCTGTGCACGAGCAGACTCAGGGAGGGGCGCGTATGATGCCCCCGCGTCGGCCGGGTCGATCCCGTCGTTCGTACGGACGCATGTGATCGACACGGCGGAGCTCCTCCAGCCTGATGTGACCGCGCACGCGACTTTCAACGGGGTTTTCACGTGGTATGCACGGCGCGCAGTCTCGTCGGTGAAGAGCTGTTGGTGTTGATTAGTGTGCTCATTCAGAGTCTTGTCAAGGTACTTTGGAGGGACTGTAGAGTAAGTTGGCGAAATGCAGTCGACATTCGTCAAGGTGGCACTGCACGTCAAGCTTAAATTCGACCAACAGGTCGGCGAGCGGATTCTATGAGCTTAGTACATCTAGATAATATCGTCGTCTACGACTGAGCATCGGGATGCGTCCTGCGCCACTCTGCGAGCATCTCCACGCTGATCATTTTGAGACCCCACTTGTCGGCAAACGCCCTGCAGTCGTCCCTGCGGGCCATGGTGCCCTGTGCGTCGTCGTTGACGAGCTCGCAGAGGACGCCGGCGGGCGGGAGGCCGGTCAGGCGGCACAGATCGACGGCGCTCTCGGTGTGGCCCATGCGGGCGAGTACGCCGCCTGCGCGGGCGCGCAGGGGCACCATGTGCCCGGGGCGCGTAAAGTCGGACGGGAGGGAGGCGGGCGAGGCGAGGGCGCGCGCGGTTGCGGAGCGGTCGGCGGCGGAGATGCCGGTGGTCGTGCCTGTGACAAGCCGTGAGCGAGGGATGGACGGACGGAGGGAAAGGACGCACCGTGCTTGTAGTCGACGGTGACGGTGTACGCGGTGCGGTGGCGGTCCTGGTTGTCGGGGACCATGGGCGGGAGGTCGAGCTCGGCGAGGCGCTCGGCTGGGAGGGCGATGCAGATGTACCCGCTGGGCGGCTGTCAGAGGTGAGATGGGCGGGGGGCGGGGACGGACCTGGTGTGCTTGATCATCCAGGCCATCTTTTCGGTGGTGCAGTGGGCGGCGGCGATGATGAGGTCGCCCTCGTTCTCGCGGTCCTCCGAGTCCATGACGACGAGGAACTCGCCGGAGTGGAAGGCGGCAAAGGCGGCGTCGATGGGGTCAAAGGCAAAGGCGGCAGGGCGCTTGAGGGCGGCGGGGGCGGCGCGCGGGGAGACGGCAGTGGGAGACATTGCGGAGACGGCGGTGGGTCGCATGCAAGTAAAGGCCGGTGATTACGCCCGCCCGTGCTCGTCGTCGTCCATGGTCTCGCCAATTCAGTCCGGCATCGCGGCCGCGGCTCCTCCGGCCTTTTCCGGGTTAACACGGATTCTGCTTTTCTCAAAAAAAGTTCCGATCGCTGCCACGGCTTTGTCCTCAACCACCACCCTCCGCCGACTCGTCCCCAGTCGAGCTTAGACTTTCATAGACTCCCTCTTCTTATTCTAATGGCTGCCATCTCGCCCAAGTGGGACGCCAGGTACGTCGTCCCTGACATCCACAGTGCCAGCTAATCTCGCCTAGATTTGCTGGTCCCGTCCCTCACGATACCAGCTACTATGCCAAGTGCATGCTCGGCGGTGCCCTCGCCTGTGGCTTCACACACGCCGGCATCACTCCTCTCGACGTTGCCAAATGTAACATGCAGGTCCGCATTGTCGCTCGTTGCAATTCGCTGTTTGACAACTCGGACAGGTCAACCCCGCAAAATACCAAGGCCTTGTTCCCTCCATCAAGCTCCTCCTCAAGGAGGAGGGCTCCAAGGGTATCTGGAAGGGCTTTGGCCCCACCTTTGTCGGCTACTCTGCCCAGGGCATGTTCAAGTACGGTCTCTATGAAGTTTTCAAGGACTTTTACTCTACCCTCGCCGGAGAGGACGCTGCCTCCAAGTACAAGCCCGCCATCTGGCTCGCCGGTTCCGCCTCTGCTGAAGTCTTTGCCGATATCGCGCTCTGCCCTCTCGAGATGACCAAGGTCAAGATTCAGACCTCCCCCAGTGGCACCTTCCCCATCGGCTTTGGCGCTGCTCTCGCACAGATGAGCCGCACCAGGGTCGAGACCCGCTACCCCTTTGGTTCCCTCGTTCCCCTCTGGTCGCGTCAGGTGTGTACACAGTGGCTGCCCCAACTCACGACTAAACACCCCATAGATCCCCTACACCATGGCCAAGTTCTTCTTCTTTGAAAAGATTGTCCAGCTCTTCTATACCCACGTCTTCACCAAGCCCAAGGAAACCTACTCCAAGACTACTCAGCTCGGTGTCACCTTTGCCTCTGGTTACCTCGCCGGTGTCGTCTGCGCCATCGTCTCGCACCCCGCCGACTCTCTCGTCTCCCTCCTCGGCAAGGCCGAGAACAAGGGCAAGAGCTTTGGCCAGATTGCCAACGAGGTCGGTGTGGTGTCCCTCGCCACCAAGGGTCTCGGCACTCGTGTCATCATGATTGGTGCGTATCTTTCGGCTGCTGCGAGGTTTATCCTGACGGCCCGGCGCACCAGGTACCCTCACTGGCTTCCAATGGTGGATCTACGACACGTTCAAGAGTGCCATGGGTCTCGGCACGACTGGTGGCAAATAGAGTGTCGCACGTGTGTTAGAGTGAGGCTCGTGGAGAGGATTTATTACCAGCTGCTGCTGTGCCAGCATGCATCTCTATACATAGACTGGAACCATACTTTAATAAGCATCGTGTTAGTCGAGTCACGGGACTTGTTCTCTTTCCTGCCATGTACGACCCCGCCTGTTTCGCCAAAGACATCCGACATTCTGCCTACCAATTGCCCGCGCTGGCACAGCGATATCTGCGCCGCGCGCGCGCGCTCCGTCTGCAGCCTGTGGACGCCGAGCAAGCGGCGCGGCTCGCGCGCGGCGTCCAGTGGCTCGTCGCCGCCATGGCGTACGCCATCAGACCCCGGACCGACGAACCCACATCCGCGGTGAGTGCCCGCACCCACGCGCGCGACCGACGCACGCGCCGAACGCACCAGCAGGCCCTCACCCGCGTCCTCCTCGCCGACGCGTCCCTCCGCGCGATCACGGACACGCTCGAGCAGGCAGCGTTCGCCCCGGACGACTGGGTCTCGATGTTCGCGCTCCTCGCTGACGAGCTCGCTATGGAAGAGTACGGGGCCCTCGCGGTGGATGTGTTTGCGCCCTTCGTTGCATGGTATTCGCTGCTTTTGATGCACTGCCGAGGCTGACGTCTCGCCAGGATGCACTCGCGCCCGCCGCCCGCTGTCGTCCGCCCGGGCACGCCGACCGAGCCCCCGCCGCCCCCGCCGCCGCTGTTCCTCCCGAGCCCAGGCATCCCCGAGTCGGCTTGCACCAGCACGAGCACGAGCCCGCGCAGGCCGAAGCGCGCGCGCGCGGTCTCGCCGTCGACGCCGGTGCCGGGCGCGAAACGGGCTAGGACGCGCAGCGCGCGCGCGGGGGGCGGACCGCGTTCGGCTGTCGTGCCCGCGGCGCCTGCGTTCGTCTCGCACAAGACGAAGACCGCGTCTCGTCTCGGTCTCGGTCTCGGTCTCGCTCCCGCTATCGCGCCGGCGCCGGCGCCGGCTGTGTGGCGCGTGAGCTCGTCGTCGCCGCTGGCGTCGCCCGTGTCTTGTTTCCCGCCCGCCGTTCCTGTGCCCGCGCGCACGCCGCTGCCTCCGGGGAGGAACGAACGAAAGGCTGCTTTGTCAAGGGGTAAGTTCGCGCCGACGAGGGACGCTGGGTCCGGAAATGTGTGTGTCGGCGGGGACGAGGCTTGCGGGGTGGTTTGGGGAAAGGACGCTTTGGGCAGGGCGGGACCCGCGTTTGGCCCTGCGAGGACGGCTGGGTCTGTGCTGCTGCTTGGCGAGGCGGGGGTGCTGGGCGGGGTTGATTCGTCTGGTGCATCTGCGGCTTTCGGCAGGTCCGGTCCGCACGACGGGAACCCTGGGCCTGGGGTTTCTGGGTCCAGGAATCCTGTGGTCTCGAGCGGATCCGGCAAGTCTGCGAAATCTAAGTTTGTGACGTCGAGCGGGAAGTCGAGTACCGCGGCTGGTGATATCTCTGATAAGCGTCTTTTATCCGACAGGTCTGGGAACGCAGAAAAGTTTGACCCGGCTGCCCCGGCGAGGAGGGGGTCTGTATCTGTGACAAGCGTGAGGAATCCTCCGCCGAGGACACCACAGCCGAATTGTCTGAACCTCCAACGGAGGCTTGTTATTATCTCTCCGCCTCCGAAGGCGCGTTGAGTCTGGGGGCTTGTTGTGCACTGCGCTGCACGAATTCGTGTTTCGATGTTGATTGATTGATTTATTGTTGTCGGTTTGTTTGAGGTCTGGTTGATGTATTTTTGTGATTTACTGGATGATGATGATGTATTTGGTAGCGAGAGGTCTGGCGATGAATAGAATGAATGATCTCTGTTTATACCCGCCCGCGAGCCACGACGCAGGGATGCTACTCTGATTTAGTGCCCGCTTGACTGATGCTCCTGTTCTAGTGTTGTGGTAGAAATTTCCTCGGAGAGACGGGCGAGGCATGGGTGAGTGGCGGGGTCACGTCCTAGATCAGTATCAGTGTTTGCTACGTGGAGGGGAATTCGTAACTACGCAGGGTGTACTTGACCTCGGGGCCTAGTTGGCTGCCTTGCCTGCGTTTGATATTTTGGATACAACAAGCTACAGCCTGTGCCTTTGGCAGGGGCCTTGTATCTTGTTGGGGGCTTTGCCCCCAAACCTCCATCACTCAGCCTCCACTATACCTCACTTTGTGAGGTATAGCTCTAAATTCTACTGAGTAACTAAGACTCCAGCATAACCCCACTTTGTTCAGTCATGACTCCAAATTCCACTGAGTGACTCAAGGCTCACCATAACCTCACTTCATTTAGTTATGGCTCCAAATCCCATTGAGTAACAATGTCTATTTATATATTTCTTTCAAGTATGCAATATAATCAAACTTTTATAAACTACAATTGTAAACTATTCAAAATCTCTTGGTAGATGATATTGGCAGTTGTCCTATCTGCATTGTCTGGTAACAAAATGACTATCAGAACTTGATACGCTAGATAGAACAAAAGTCTAGATAGAACAAAAGTCTACTCAGTTCACGCGTGTCAAGCGGTAACAAACTGAGGTTGTCTGGTGGAACAAAAATTGTATTTGAGGTGGCGTGCCCCGAACACACGTGATACAAGTGCGTGACTAGCGTCGCGGTCGCGTTTACCCTTTTACAATGACTTGAATCCTACTTCTTGATGTGCACCAGAAATTTCCTTGGAGAGATGGGTGAGGCATGGGTGAGTGGCAGAGTCATGTCCTAGATCAGTGTCTGCTATGGATTAGTGGAATTTGTAACCAGTCAAGCAGCGCATATGTGGGGTGTGCTTGACCTCTGGGCCTCCCATGACATGTGAGTTGGCCTTGCCTGTGTTTGATATTTTGGATACAATGCTTCATCTTGATTGGTTTATTGTTCTCTTGGTGTTTAGAATCCCATTTGGAACCAAGGGTCTCGCGATGAACGAACGAATAGATGATATCTATTTATAAGCGCCGGCAAGCCACGATACAAGGCCAAGAGGCGGGAATAAAGTAATGCTGTACTCTGATGTGTGTGTGGTAGTAGACGTTTGGCTGATGCTCCTGTTGTGTGGTAGAACGTTCCTCAGGGAGATGGGCGAGGCATGTGTTAGTGGCGGGCTGACGTCCCGGATCAGTGTCTCGTCTGCTACGGATTGAGAGTGGAGGGGGAAATCTGTAAGCAGTTAAGCAGTGCGTACGCGGGGTGTGCTTGACCTCAGGGCCCAGTTGGCTGCCTTGCCTGCGTTTGATATTCAATTTGCAATGGACGAAGAGACGAACTGAAACAGCTCCTTCGTACTTTCACCTCGCGTATATTCCAAGTCTAACGTCCGACTTTGAGCGTTCTGAGCTGACGGTTTTCTGCATTTATCTCAAAGGACTTCAGACTTGATACGGCGGAGCGTCGCGGCGAGATTGGAGTTATGTCATTCCTCCCCTTTCTCTAATCTTCTGTGTTTTTTCTTTGCTCGGGTTTCAGCCAACCAACATTCAACTCACTTGAAATTGTCCATTGTCTCTGATCCGTAATAAAACAAAAAGAATGAATCAAATGAACATGTGAATCTCACATACTATCGATATGAGTTCTTCGATGGTCAGCGTCAAGAGTGAACTCAACGTTGACCGTCAAGGAAAGGCATAGCAAGTTCTCGGACCCACCTGTACTTGTTTGAGAATTTGGGCACCCTCAAGACGACTACAATCGATAATTCCCTTTTTGCGTTCTGAGTTGATGAACTATACCGAATGGGATCCTACCTTGAGACTTGTTTCTCAATATACGCTTCATTACGACTTAGCCCATGACCTTGGGGACAACAGTGGCTGGTGGTAAATGTTAATCAAGAGGAACGGACACGAAACAATCGTACGGAACAGCTGGTCCACCCGTGGCTAATCTCCCTCCTAGTCGATTATATATTCACCAGGTCCGCCTCCACTGGCCTCGCATTTTCCCCGCTTACACGGGTCCCATTTCCATGCTGAGGCTGCTGTCCCTCAGCTTCACGGAAGTTGACCTTTGGGATGGAGGGTGCTCCGCTTACTGACGCAGGATTTACTGGTAAGTTCGTCGGGGGTCGTTGTATTCCTATCATCCAGTCTGGGGTCATACTTGGTATTGTGGTGGTCAGAGAAAGCGTGGCTCTGCCGAGCGAGAAGAAGGGGATGGAAAGACCATCTGATAAGGAGAAGATCAATAGCGTGTTACCTGGAAATTTGTCACCTTACGAATGAAGATTGAGCAAAGGACGATAAAGGAAACCATTGGCTCGAGGGACGCCGCTAACAATTCCTGCTCGTTCCTCGGCGAATTGTGGACGGCCGGTAGCTTGTGTAAAGCTAGTGAAGAGATGAAAATTGCACCGACACCCATCTAAGTTTGATGAGAAAACAAAAGTACAATCAAACGTGCGAAACGTACAGGACCTATCATGGATCATATCAGGTAAAGTATCAATGAAACCTTATTGTCGACTCACCAAAATGGCCAGAAAATAAGGCTTCGCGCCAAGACTTGATTTCCGGAATCAGTCGATATAAGAGCATCATAGCTGGTATACGTCGAATCACGAGTATGATAAGGAAAAGGATGACCAGTCGCCACGGAGTGATTCCGAGCTCGGGGGAATTGAAGGATTCGAACGGAAGCCAAGCACCAATGTATATAAAGCAAGCACAATTCAAGATGAGATCGATTATGGACGCGAACGCTTCGTCTTCAGTGTGGTCATTGAATTCCCCATCCCACGAGATTGCGCTGCCTGCAGGAAATCTCGATTCAGCCACAAGAAGTTAGCGTATGGATTGGAACAGTCATTACCTGCTGCAAAAGCGGCCAGCAAGTCGTCACTGCCGATTGTGCTCACAACACCCGCGATGAAGATTGCAAAGGAAAGATACTGAGCTACGTAAGATTCCCGGTCAATGAAGCCGCGTTGATGAGAGAATTTCATTAAATGCGAGAACGAGATCCCTAGAATGGCGCCAATAACGATTCCCATGACCACCTGATCTGGGAGAGGGATCAGCGAATGAAAGTTAGTCAGTCCAAATGCGTCGACTCACAAAGCCACCCCACAAGAACCCAATGTATGACAGCCTCCTGCTTGGTTTTGTCGATAATCAGGTAGAGGGATATTGTTAAGAACGGATAAGCAAGACCGTCATTGGCCGCAGATTCTGCCGAAAGTATTCGTCGCAGGTTAACCGGCACGTGTTTTTGCGCGTACTTTCCACCTTAAAGACTTTAAATCATCTTGAAAACCGGAACTGTAGCATCACATTTACCTACGATGGCAGCGCAAATAATGGGATCGGTAGGGGTAAGACAGGCAGCAATTGCAAGGCAGGAGTGGAAACTCAGTCTTGGAAATAGACCGAGTATGACGCCTGACAAGCAGAACAGAATCAGTCAAGAGCGCAAACAGGACAAAACGATTGATTTACCAGCGACAATGACCCAACCGATGGCCATTGTAGGTACGACCATGATCAGGAGACTCCTTCCGTGCTTAAACATGTATGATTTAGGAAGTTCGACCCCGATGGCAAAGAGGCCGGTAGCAAGAACGATGCGTGTTATTTCGCGGGTCATGAATGTGGTAGAGGTATCCCAAGATCGCGGGTCGAATATATCAGCACCATATGGTCCCATTGCAATACCAAAGGCTGTTCCGAGCACAACTTCATTTATGTAGAACTAGATTGAGATTGGATATTAGATGCGCACTCGAACAAAGTGACCAGCTGATGTCACGAGCTTACTGTTTCTTTGACTAGGAGTGAAAACATAGAGAACTATGTCGACAATGTTGAGAGATAAGAAGAAGGAGCATGAGAAGCATGAGATGTGCAGGGAGTTTTTAACACTTACCGCAACCACAAAACCACCGAGGCATGTATACACCAACCCCGGGGTTGTTACCTTGAGCAACAGCAACTAGGTAAATGTCAGGGACATAGAGATGGGACACGAACTTCCAACAACTCGAAAGCCATAGGAGGACCGCAGGAAAAGGCCAATCGAAAGAGCGAGGGGCTCTCTCGGCAACTTTCCTGATAAATATCTGGGGCTCGGAAGCCAGTTTTCGGTCCGGCGATCCCGTTATCGGAACAGAAGTTAGGTAAGCGCTTGGAAAGTCAAATCGCCTCAACGATAGAGCGTTGTACGTACGATCCTGTTAGGATACATACACTCCCAAGATACGTTACCCTGAGCACATGGAAAGGGGCGTAAGTAACGAGGCGCATCAATGATTGTCGTTGAGCATGAGGCTGAAAGCTCAAGAAGGGGCTATGTTTGAGAAGGGGTGATAACATCGACACTCTGTTGCCGACAAGGACATACGGCTTATGCAAGCATGGCTCTGGGCCTCATTCAGTGAAATTGACGATCGCGACTTCACGTGAAGCGCTCGACAGCATATTTGTTACTGTTCGTGTGAGTGTTGTCGCAGTTTGAAGTGGCAGGCATGACGATTTGGCTGGAAGAAAAGACAGTGACACATGTAATTTGTCAGAATGAGGGATTATGCATGTTGAGCTTTTATATACATTTTGTTACGAGTTACATGCATAATAGTACTTTTCATCACTTCGATGTGTCGCTCTGAATCAGTTCCAAACTATTGACGCTACGAATCCAAAGGAGCCCAGGTATCGGATATTGCTGGGAAGGTTACCGGTGGTGACCGCGAGAGCAAAAGAGAAACAATCGTTCCAACCCACGCTGTGACATCAACGACGTCGTCAGTCGCGATGATCAACGAAGAGTAGAGACAAGAGATTCTCTGTGAGCTGTGCAAGTGCCAACTGACTCTGTCAGGAATGATGGCAATGCGAAGCCACTGTTTGATCACCTGGCACGCGGTTAGCGCTGCGACTTGGACACACTCACGTCTTCTGCCGTGTTGGAATTTGCCCCCCTCCCATGAGTTTGGACCAGAACCTCTTCACGCTTCATCTCACGCCCAACAAGGACAACCCCAATATCGTCGATCTCGTTGATCCCTCTGGCACCATTCATTACAGCAAACATCGACTTCCTGGAGCTGAGTATAAGATTGAGGTGTACGGCACGTTCTGTTCTCGACTTCGTCTGATTTATCAAAAATTGAGTTGAGCGACCTGTGATATCTTGTAGACCCGCTATCGCAGTCTCTGTTGATCACTGCAGCGTCTCCTAATGCAACAAGCAAGACAAAGAAACTTGAGCTCTACAATCCAACAATCCTCGTTGAACTCAAGTACACTGGAACCTTGTCGTTCCGCTGGAATTTCAAATTCGAAGAGTGAGTTACGGACTCCCATCTAATCTTTTCGCTTTTTGCTCATCTACGTTCATCCTAGCCATGAGTTCGAATGGAAGCGCGAGGAGTGCTATATGTTGCGTAAACCAGACCCACCGGTGCTGATTGCGATCACCAAAGAGCCTGCTGGGCGGCTCAGGACAGCAACAGTCCAGATCCTTGATTACAATCTCAATCGGCACGTATTCCAACTCCTTAGTTTCTAGTATCTTAAGCTAAATAACTCTGCCCCTAGATTCGATATTAACGACCGTAAAGGCCTTGAAATAGTGATTCTGACTGCGCTCTTGACATTCTCCGACGTCAACGAAGGATACCACGCGCCACCAGAGACAGTTAGGCGGAACGTAGAAAGAACACCTCCGGCACCCAATGCGCCCGCTGTTTCTAGGCAAACGCAGCCAGCGGAAGAAGTGCCCCCTCTTCCACCCCCTAAGCCCGCACCGAAGACAGGTATCGAGAGAATTGCTGAGATGCAAGCGGCCCTTGGGGAATACAACGAGATCTTTGTCGAAGAAGAGGGCCAGGTACGACATTATGCCGAATATTGCTCACAGTTACTCGAAGTATGTATCTATTAATTTCATTTCCCCTTGGCTTCCCTGGCGCTGACGTGATGCTCTTCTTCTTCTTCCCCAAGGACGACGCTATGCTGTTTGTGACAATTCGTTCGGCTGCTGCGGAACAGGTGCCGAAAGTTTTGCAGGTCGTACAAGAGACGAAGCGTATTAGGCATAAAGCAGGCAAGAAGCAATCTGTGGTTCCTCTGGTATGGGTCTGACCTGACGCTGGGGGTTTAGGACTCTCTGACGAGGCTGAGTTGCACCAATACGTGGTGTATGATGAAGCCAAGAAGAAGGGTCCGAGGCGCATTAACCTAGATGATGTTAAACCAACAACCACTGCTACGTACACGCCACCGACAAGTCTTACAGTTCATTTGAGCAAGATCGATATGCCCGAGCTGCAGCCCAAAGCGGCGATTGACGAAAGACCAAGTAGCCTCGCGACTAGAGACTTGTTCAAGGACACGTCAAGTCAAGAAAGCAGCCCTGGCAGAGGATCTAAAGCCAAAACTTCAAAGAAGGATGAAAAGAAGGGTTGGTGGACCATTACATGACCAATAGCCCTTGCTTTCTGTGACTGACTCTACGGTTCGCTTCTCAAATTGACAGCTTCGAGACCGACTACCCCTCCAGCAAACTCGTCCAAGCTCATCAAACACGGTCGGTCTTCTTCCCCCGCGGCGCGTGGGTATACTCAGTACTCGCAACCCCGTCAAGCCTCTCCTTCGCCACCCCTCGCTAATATTTCCAGCCCATATGCCGGCCAGCTTGCCGAACAAGCACCATCTCGGCCAACCTACGACTTCAACGGCCCCGACCCAAATTCATCCGTACCGTTCCCCATTCCATCTGTGCCCTCTCACGGGGCGCTCAACACAGGCTGGGAGCCTCATCCCCCTCAGTCCCACTATGGACCCGGTGCGTATGCACCTCCTCCACATCATCCAAGTGCCCCGGGATCAACCCCTAGCGGCCCGTATCCCCCATCCAACTCTGGGTACAACCCGAGCTACACTTCGGTCCCCCCCTCGTACGTCCCTCCGCCGCCGCCACCTCGTCCACCCATTTCACATGGACCGTCAACTCCGTCGTCTCCGCACAAGTCATCAATCGCTGCCAGTTTACTGGACAGCTTCTGGAGACGGTGAACTGAGCCCGAAAATAAACTTTCAAAGGTGATTTTGAGGTTATGCTTTGTGGTTACAGAGTCTAGGCCCTTGGTTGATTACGGAATTGGAATGGTGGGTGTTTTGAGGCCTCGGGTGGCCCGAGACAGGGGGCGGAGGGATGGAGGGGCGGGTGCTGGATGGACACGATATGACGAATGCGGAGTCATTGTTTCTGGATCATATGGCGCGAGGGAGGCCCTGTGTCTCCGATCTCGGGGCTTGTTTTGGTACAGCTGCGGCGAAGTCGTTAGTTCTTCGGAAGGACCTATTAGAACGGAAATGCGTAGTATCTCTGCCAGATCTATATACCTTGAAACTTGACATGGACAACTTAGATGCATACTTTTTCTGACAAGGCCGATGACCTTCAGACTGGATGTCAATCGACCTTGGACTCGCGCTGGAACGCCGAGGAACCAACTACTACACAGCGTGTTTGCTGCAAAAAATGTCAAAAGACATCAAACAGATATCGCGTCTGCCCCTCGAAGGAGTTGGTGTTTCTCATCGCCAACCACACAAAACACCGGATTTCATATATTATGACACTTACTTCCCCTGTCAAGGGAGCAACCCGCAGCCCTGCGCGCCACAGGCCCACCCACACGCGTGCGCGAAACACTCTGACTCAGCTTATCCCCTTTATGATTTTTTCTTAAAAAAATAAATAAATAGCTTACATAACTTTAATATGAATTCGAATTGCCGCGGCTACATCCGTTGACCCGCCCTGCCCCTGATCGCGCCTGATGATGATGGTGATGATCGCGCGGCTACGAAAAAAACAAAAAGAGATGTATAAGTATGGAAGTAATTAATCGGAATGGAAGGACATCTACGGTATGACGACTTTTGTGTGCCGGAGGCAAATTTATTTTTGCGTCGAGATGCGGTTCGAGGTACGTACGGATGTACGATCCCGAATCACGATGTGCGGTGTGCGGTGTGCTGTTGTGTCGTACATGTAACATCGCGAAAAACGCACATGCGTGCGTGCGTGCGTGGTTCGACAAGGGCACGAGCGGGCGCGGGCGCGTGTTTTGAGTGTCTTAAAATGACTCGGGTGATATCGATATGGACTCATGTGCGGAGGTGCCGCACTCGCGCGATGTTTCATCTCACATTACGAGCTGAAAACAATATCACGCAGTGCTCGCATGACATGACAAATTTTTTTTTAAACTGGTATGTATGCCGGAGGCAAATTTATTTTTACGCGCGCGCAGAGCGGTGTCGAGGTATGTACGACGTTGCGGTCTGCGGTTCTTTGTTGGTAGCCTAATGTATGGTAAGTCTGTGTTGTGGGCGCAGTTGGATGCCCGGTGTCGTGCCCATGACGAAATGCGCGCTTGCGTATCTGCGTCGTCAAGTTCAAGCTCAAGCGTCGCCAATATCGTGAGATTTTTTTCTAGCCAAGGCGCGTGTTTTGACTCGGGTAGATAAACCTGCGCACTTGACTCGTAATTACGGCACTGGCACCTGATAAATTTCTTTCGAAACGCGGAAACATGCGACGCGACGCCGAGTCCGAATCCGAGTCCGAGTCCGAAGACGGGTATGTCGTTCGTCCGTTAATAACGATTTTGAGTGGTATGTGCGAGTCCGAGAGGATCGTCGTCTTGCATGGCAATACCATGACAATACATCCCCGTTGTTCATCTCATTGGGCAACATGAAACACGACATAAAAGCGCCAGTGCCTGGCGCTCGCAGTCACGGGTGGGAGGAAAAGTCGAGTATTAGAAACATCATCTACAGGTTAATCTCGTCGCACGTATGATTTCCGGGAATCGAGGGATGTCGATAATAGCTCTAGAACTAACATGTAACAAGGATTGTGGTGCCATGTCATGATGATCAGCTGATGTTCAGGCTGCTGTGTATTTGTCAAGTACCACATCAAGGGTACGAGTATGGTGATTAAGTTCGATAGTGGTACAAAGTACAAAGTCTGGGATGGGGGAGTACAACATGCGATCGCAGACCGCGGTCCTTGGTTGCTTGGTTGCTCGTGTATGAGGTTCAGATTATTAAGTATAAAAGATGGTGGGTAAAGAAACGGTGGTGGTAATCATCAATACAAAAAAAGAAGGATGAGGGAAAAGAATGATTAGAAGAAGCTTGTGAAGAGATGGTGTTACAGATCACGAGGGAAAACATTGTCCGATAGATACTAGATAGAGATGGATAAAGACGAGTGAGAGAGTGAGTGGTGTGCCAGGGTGGTCGCAGAAGTGCACGATTAGGTTCGGCGGCAGAAATGCAAATGCAGCAAGAGTGGGATTAGCTTAGGGCCGCGGACGGGAGGCGGGGTCGGGCAGATAGTTTGCGTGTCGCCCTCTGATGTGGTGTTAGCGTCTGGACAAGAGGCCAGACGGAAGGGGGGTGTAGAATCGTCGGATAAGCACCGGGTTACGATACCCTGGAAACTTCGATAAAACTTCGCCAGCTAAATTTGTTTGCATCATCATCGGTAGCCTGAAGATCGATGAAACTCTTGAGAGGGAACCAGTCTTTAGTCATGGTCTGCCGCTTTCGGGGAGAAGTGGACCTAATCCGCACCGAGGAGAGGAAACGGCGAGTACGAGTTGACTCTGATAGGGGCATGGGGGAGGGAAGTACAAGGTCCTCGGGTTCATTGATAACGCTAAGTGTGAATTTCCTAGCATCGTTCTGGAACCGATCGACATCGTCATCTGCCTCGCTCTCCTCGTCGCTCATGCTCATAAAGTTACGCTTGACGGACTTGGGCTTCCGTCGGGTAGATTTTGTTCGACCCTCGAGGCGGGCAAGAGCATGTGAGCGATTGATGTGTCGCACACTCGGAGAGACACTGGAGATGGAGCTGCGTTTTACGGAGACGAGGAGGGCAGGTGCGGAATGGGAGGCGCGATCGAGCGAGAGGCCGAGGGAAGGGCCGATCGCGATCGAGGGAAGACGGGGCGGGGCGGGCGAGACTGGGACATCGGGGAGAGTCATGGATGGGGCGGGCTTTGGGGAGGGGATCGTGCGCAGGGAGTCGCGTGACCGGCGGAGGCGCAGCGGCGGCTGTGAGGACGAACATGTGCAGATCAACGACTGGTGGAGCGACAGAAACGAGTGGTAGTCAGAGTCAGAGTCTGCAGGGACACTGGCTCTGAGGAGGCCCGAGATGAAGAAGGGCGAGTAGGGCGAGCCAGTGGCGAACATGGGATCTGCTGCACACTCGCTCGCTCCCAGCCATTTATACGCCAGACGATCGGCACCACCGCCTTGGCACAGATCTCGCCACAGATCCATCGCCGTCACGTCACGTCACTTCCGGCTTCCGACTTTTGTCTTCCAGAGGACACAAAAGCCGAGAAGTACATCCTTGTACTCTGAAACACCCGTTCCCTTGCCCATATCACACGTCCCCTGCGCCCTCCGCCCTGCCCCCCGTGCCAGGTGCTGCCCGCAGACGAGTCAATCGTAGCCCAGGGGACGTCAGATAATGTAGTTTTACACGAATGAAAATCATCTTCTCGTCAGATCCCAGATCATGACTACCAACAAAACGTGTTCCCGGCATGCACCTCTGCTTTGTCGCGCTGACCATCACCTGTAGCCAGCTGCCCAGCCGCATGCTGATCCGCCTCCGTGCCGCACGCTCCACCCTGCATACCCTGCATCTGCATCGGCGTCGGTCCGACTTCCTCTGGCTCATCTATTCACTCCGCGAATCACTCCAGCTTCCAACGAAGGGAATGTATAGAACTACGCTTTCCTTGTAAATTCTGACACGTCACTTTCCATCTTTTTCCCACACACCTCATTAAGCTATTCAGCATGTACATGCATATCCTTTCCTCGTGAATCCTCCTACCATGCAAATCACCGGGGACGCCCTTAATCTAACCTTCCCACTCCAGACGCGACGCTGTATCGCCGTATCGGTCTTTCTTTCTTGGGTCACCGAGCCCCTGCATCCAGCCCGGTGACCCAACTCGCTGTGTCCGAGGGCACTATGTATCGTGACCATAGCCGGAACTCCGTAAAGTCTAAACGGTACGGTAGACAGGTCGAGTGCCACCGTCCCCACGCCCCCACCCTGACTCCCAAGTCATCTGTACCCAGGGACCTCTCAGCTGATCACCTTATCTGATGACGCCTTTGATACCTCACTTTCTTTGTCCCAGCACGTTGTACCAGGCTGTAATTTTAAACACCTAAACTTAGGGACATCTTTTTTTTCACTCCATCTACTCTGGTCTGGTGCATCAAAATTTCACATCAGGTCCTTTCATAGAGAGTAAGGAAAACGGATTCAGCCCGGTAGCGAACCCGCGCCTAGAGGAACCCAACTCTATGATGTGCTCATCGTACGGTCGCGGCTGTTCAATATTCAAGTCCCAATATTTCGTACATACAGTCACACAACGTCGTCTCCATGCTCGGATCCTGTATCCTGTCTCGCTTCTGACAGCATCCCCGGAAGGGTCAGTGACGACATACGTCCCGACCACTTCGGTTCAGCCCCGCCCTCGGTTCAAAGTCTTTTGTTCGCCCAGTTGGTCAATAGTACGCCCATTGTGCGCTGCTCGTCCCCCGACATGACATTGTCCTATTTCCAGCAGCCCTGTAGACAACCGATCCCATTTCCATCGAGTTGCCGCACCGACTGATCATTTACCGCGCAATTGAATACAATGCGATTAGCTTGAAACGTCGCCGATCAATATCAATCGCTCAAGTCTATTGTTCTCGTCTATCATTACCATTTGACCCGCCGTGTTGAGAAGAAAGCGACGATTCTCTCTGCATGCATAGGAATCTCGACAACACTCATTGTTCTCCATACCGAGGGTTCCGTCCGCGCCATCGATGGTCGATCATCTCAACTCCGGCGCTCTCTATCCGCGGATGTATCACTCGCCAGCAAGTCCCCTTCCGTCCCCAAGACACTCACATTGTGTCTGTCATACTCCCCGCCCCAAACCCATGGGAACCCACATCCCCACTCGCTCTGGTGTTTTCATGAAACAGGACCGTCGATCATGCCGATTCTTATCATGTCACCCTTCCATTCCTTCCAGAGAGTATCAGAAAGCGAGCGGACCCAGTCGTTCCAAGTCCTGATCCTGTCTAAACTTTAAAAAAAAAGCAGAAGAAAGCGTGTGCCTCCTCCATCTCATCAAACTCATTCGCCGCAAAGACGCGCTAGACTCTGACAAGCTTTGATCAAGGCATTAAGACAAAACGAGACGAGAAAGGCCCGGGTGTGGACATGCGTTTTCCTCCCGCAGTTCAAGTTCTTAGGTCGTCAATGGGTGTGTGACCTGTTGCGACCGTTCGTGTTTCGCTGTCATTGTGCGGCGTGTGCGCGCTGCGTCGAGCGCTGGCCAAGAAAGCAACACTATAGATTCCACGGACCGGGGGCAACCTTAACCGGTTCGAAACGACAGGTGACCGATGTTTGTCAACAGCTGGTTTCTGATAACCTCCCCAGAGAGGGCTCGAGGGCTACACACGAACATTTGCGGAGGAATCCCGGACTGAGTCACCGCTCTCGATCTCTCTCGAGTTCCTCTCTTCTTTCCCGTAACGTCCCGATTCCGACAAAATAGGATGGATTTTCTGGTCTTCGTGTCGTGTCAATCGACACGCGAGAGTGAGATTGTCAAAACGACAGCTGACGGCCCTCTTTCCCGACCGCCCTTGCCAAATTGGTTGGTGTCTGATAGTCGTCTAAGCTTCTCAGTGCCAGCCAAATGCCACCGGTCCACCCACCGCCCCAAGGGGGTTAGAGCAGCCTATTGAGTTTGTGTCAGCTCCCAAGCTGGAGAGCAGTAACGGAGCGGAATCGAATCGGCAGACCCCCGGCCCCTATCTGGTGTTTGGGCGGCCACTGGCTGCGTGAGCGTGAGTTTGTCGTCCTCCGAGGTTAGCGTAGGTGAGCTAAGGCGTTGCGTTGACACATGTATGCAATGGAGGCTTTCTTTTCATCATTTTTGGCACCTGCCTCGAAAGTGTGGTGGACGTGCTCTTTTTTTACTCCGGATGATAGTGTCGATGGAGTGTGGAGTCGTCCAAGTTTATTCTACAGCTTGCCGGTGAGCGTCGTGCCGCAGACAACCAGTTGCGGATGAGCGCCCCCCTCCGTAACCGCGCTGATTGTGCGGAAGTTTCAGAGGGTGTAACGCGTGTGTATTCTGGCAGCGCGTAGTATCAAGTGTACATCAATTTCTCTCCAATCTGGGTAAGATGTGTATCATGGAAACGAAAGGAAGCGTGTATCAAGTAAAGGTCCTAGCTGGATCACGGTGGCGATATGGTTCACTCTAGTACTTGGTGAAGACAGCCCGAAGCGCAGGGTATCATCTTTGGAAAGACCATTTGGTCCAGAAGCAGCTACTCCAGAAAAGGTGATTTCCTGAGCGAAACCCTCGATTGTACCTTCTACTATTGTTAGTATCAGTGATACCAGTTTTGAAACGAAGCGCGAACGTGATTAGCACGAACGGTCACGACCACGTGTGTCGAGGCGGAAGCTTTTTTTTTTTCAATTGTTTTCTTGCAAACACGCGAATCATATACTTCACTGGCGTTTGGAACGCCGATTCTCGTAAAAAAAACCTTCTCCGTTGTGGCAAGACAATAGACTGTGACATTTGCATCAGGAATCAGAATCCGCTGTGCATTAAGTCGATACGACAACCGGTTTCTTTCTTGGTGTTTACCATGGAAACACTAGCAGTCGTCAGCCGTGAATCTCAGCGAACAGCGGCGACGGCACAGACCCCGAACCATGCCATTCATGGATATACGTCACCTTGATCAGTGGTCAGGGTCGAGTGGGAATGTGACCACAATGCAAGGCGCGCTTTGCACACATCAGCCTTCTTCGCCCTCCAGCTCAATGCTGAGTGGCCGTCGTTCTCCCGACCGAGATAAATCAGGACGCGCGAGTGGAGACGATAGGAGGACGGACCGGTCTCTTTCGCTTGTGTCCCGATACTTTTGCGAGGCATCACGGCGTTTTGTAGCTCTCGCTTTGCTTTGCGAACTATGTACAGCGCTATGTACAGGCTTGTCTGCTTTGTTTTCCCAATACCGCCGTGTTCGCTACCTACGCATGCTAAGGACGACGAAATAAATGACGACCCGTCTGTGTGGAGACAATGGAACGCTTGGCTTCTGGGAACCCACCAACTATGTCTGTTCCATTCGCCCTGTCGTTGCGCCAATACCAGACTGGCGAACAGGAAACTACTTCGGCTTCATTCCTGCGGACTTCGCAGTGCGTCTTGTCACCTCCCACGCACGCTGCATTTTGATATCAAACCTTGAAAGAACAACTACTTTCTCCGCACACCCGCGCCCCGCCCCTTTGCCACTTCCATTCCTCGAAAGCCCAGCCATACTCGGCCCAGTGCGCGTTGGAAGTCGCGTCAAAGACACGCTTCCTATGCTCCCATGTCGACAACGTCTATCCTTCAGACCTCTTCCATGAATATCCCGCGACTGATCTTCGCCAGATCCCCTGACAGGCTTCATTCTAGATCGTCCAGTGCCCGATTTATGGCGCTGTTTTTTCGAGTGCGCTTCACATGATCCAACGCAGAGAACGTCCAAAATCACGATCATAAGTAATCGGTTCCGTCGCCGAGAGGTGAACTTGTAAGTGCCAAAACGAGATACTAAAAGAGCTTTTTGGGATATATTGAGTCGTCGTGTCGCTATGGTGGGTATTTCCCATTTTGTTGACTATCAATTTTTCATTGGCCGGATAGGGCAAAATCATTTCCATAATCATTGAGACGAAGTTGAAGATTACTGCATCATGTGTATTTCATCTAGAGCTGTTAGACATGGCTTTGAAAAGTCCTTGTAGTCTTCTGCTTAATACACTTCCAGCACCCTCGCTGAGCGATTTTGCAACATTGATACCTGCCGCGAAAGTCTCGACTCCTTTGGCAGCTACCTCCCATCCCGCAGCCGTCCTGTCAGTCCTGTGCTTTCGCGCGCCAGCGACCATCATAAGTGCTGCTTTGACGGAATCAAGTTCATTCAAAACTTCGAGCCCAACAGATCTTGCCCAAACCACTGGCTCAAAAGTTGTAGTATATAATTTGTGAAGTTTGTCGATCGCGCTCATGAGTGTGTGGTTCTCAATGTACCGCTCCTGAGCATAAGGCAAAAGAGCGGTATACGAACCTGTCATTGAAAAACCAATCAATCATGGTGAATCAATTCATGGGCGTTTGACTCACCAACGTCACCACCCAGCTCAAGAGCTCTTTCAATGCACCTAGCGAGACACTCAACATCGGCAAGGCCCATGTTGAGACCTTGCCCGGCAAGAGGGTGAACGGTATGTGCGGCATCCCCGACAAGTACAGTCCGGCTGCCCTGTCCTTCACCGAGATAGGCTTCGGTGTGATTGAATTTTAGGGGAAAGGTCGCGACCGTTCCAGGTTGTAGGGAGATGACGTGTAGGGGGACAAGCTGCGAATCTGCTGCAGGAACGCCGGCATCTTCCTTCATCTTGACAATGGCGGATCTGTATGCAGAGTTCGTGTCAATCTCATGCGAATCTTCCCGCCATTTAATCTCTTGCTGGATCTCATCTGGTGTTAGAGGTCGGCCATTTGCTTGTGCCTCAATAATGCGGTTGTAGAGATAATTAAGAGACAGCTCAGGTAGTCTGAAAGCAGCGTTAATCATACTTGTCAGGACCGCAGGGTCCGACGTTGTGAGGGCCGAGGCGATATGGGGCCTGGTGGACCAGACAAGCGAAGAGACGGTCGGAGAGAGAGGCAAGAAGGCGATTGGACCTGTCGGTAGGAAACGTTGATACGCAATTGTATTTGGCGCTTGAAATGCACCGCGCGGCGGATGGACCATGGTCGCAACGATTCCCATGGTATCGTAAGACCAACCAAAGGAGGGTATCTGCGCATAAGATCGGACCGGTGAATTGAATCCATCGGCGCCAACGAGCAATCGTGCCCTGAGAATCTGGCCATTCTCGAGGTGGACCAGGGGCCAACCCCCTCGTTCATCTGTGTCTCGCAAAATGGATTTCACCTTTGTCTTGTCAATTAGCTGAATCTCTGGAAGTTCTTCGAGACGCCGTAGAAGGCCACGTTGGAGATTGAGGTTTTCGGTGAGGCGAGCCATCCCTTCCTGCGGCCTTTCCAAACCGATTTCTGATGCAGAGAAAGTCATTCGCGCGTCGGAAACGCCATCCCACACCTGGTTAAGTTCAGTCATTGGGGATTGTAGAGCCCAATATTGAGCAAACCTGCATTTCCTCGACTGGGGCCGTCCGATGTACATCGACATGAGTCCAAGCACCGATGACTAGAAAGTGCAAGTAAGTCCTCAGAAGATTCATCTTGAAGGAAGTTACAACCTTCGAGAAATGATTGTGATTTGTTCGTTAGAGAGCTGACTCTGTTGGAGTACGTCCCAGAGGGAGGTGCCCATTGCTTAACTTTTGAGAGGTCGCCACCTTCGACCAACGTGACGCGCAAGTTCTGGCAAGCGTTCTTCGACGAACCTTACAATTTGTTCAGTTTTTTAACTGACGCCACAAGAAACCTCCGGGTTACCAAGCGCGGTCGCAAGTGTTAATCCAGCGGGTCCACCACCAACAATCACTACATCACATTCACCGATATCTTCATTATTTACCGCCGAGTGAAGCGTCCTCAATCGACAGAGAGCACCCTTTCTTGCGGTTTTCACAACCAGACGGGAGAGCCTCGAGCGTCTCAAGAACGACATGGTTAAAGCTATCAAAAGCTATTCATGATTGCACGTCATGTGCTATGACTATGTAAGCACATTTGTGCTTCGATCGTCTCTCAAGTCGATCAGGCAGTACGCGCAGCAGGCTGCGGCTTGCCTCTTCTATCTGCCCCATGGCCACAGCAGTCGCACCCGCATCAGCTGCGCAGGCAATAGGCGAGTACCTCCAGTCACCGGATGACCTCGCCAAGATACCTGCATATAGAAAGAAACTGGAGAAGGAAAAGGCTTCGATTGACGCCAGACTGAAGAATGGCGTCAAGGAACAACTTCAGACTACACGAGAAGGCTTAAGAAAGCTGCTCAATACCCGTGACAATGTCCAGTCTATTAAAGATGAAATGGTGGCCATGGAACGGCAGTGTATGGACCCTCAGAACACAGTATCAACGTTTGACCAGATCAGTCGAGTGCGTTTTAATTCATGAACTCTACGATTATGTTGAATATTACTCAAGGTCTCAATGGTTCACCGTAACTTCGAGTCCACGGAGGAGATGGTCAATAACCTAGTCGAAATGGCCGAAAAGCTTGAGGTAATTGAGAGGCTTCTCGCGCAAGATAGTGCAAACATCCTCGGGCCTGCTGAGTACCTGCTTTTTATTCACTATCAGCTCAACCAACTTGAGGTTTTCCGTAACCATACTATGCACAAAGCCAAACAAGCGTCTCCTAGTTCACGGGCAAATTTACAACAACGGTTTGAACGTCTGAACCAAGTCATAGCGGCCTTTGATGACTATATATTGATGCTTGCACGTAACATCTTGTCCATTGTCCGAGCGGGCCACCCTGATGTTGTGGTACGGTTAATCAAGATTGCAGAAATGGAGGGCAAGGAGGACGAGAAGGTATCTGTCTTAAGTAACAAATGGTAGATGGCACTGACTAAATATCAATGTCTTTGATAGGCCGCAGTCATACGCCTAGTAAAGAAGGCCGCAAAATGGAGCGCTGCGTCAAAATTTAAGTCGATGCAGGCCAACGC
This sequence comes from Termitomyces sp. T69sscA, assembly GCA_017657225.1. NCBI lineage: Eukaryota > Fungi > Basidiomycota > Agaricomycetes > Agaricales > Lyophyllaceae > Termitomyces > Termitomyces sp. T69sscA. Next base: position 51,202 of record JAGGAQ010000005.1, read on the forward strand.
TCGTGTTATCAAGCATTACCGGTCAAAAATAACAAAAGCGATTACCGAATCTATCAAGGATAAATTCCAGGAAGCATACAAACGCGACGAACAAAATCCTGCCACCTTCCTTTTGAATCTCGGATGGGTGTATCAAGATATTATTCGGATTGAAGAAGACGTCGTACCCTGTTTCCCAGTGGATTACGAGATTTACTCTTTATATGTCCGCGAATACCATAAAGCTCTTAATGCAACGATCAAGACGTTAGCGGCTTCAGGACCAGAAGCAGGCGTCTTGCTAGCTCTCTTTGAATGGCTCAAGGAGTACAAGGCAAATATGAAGGAGCTCAACGTCCCATCTGATCTCCTCGAACCGTCACTTTTGGATGGAAAAGAACAATCTCTTATCGAAGAATATCTTCAACTCATCATCAGAAAGCTCGATGAATGGTCCACCAACTTGCTCAAGACAGAAATTGCCGAGTTCACTAAACGCGAGGAACCGCCAGAAATCGATAGTGATGGTTTATACGGCACCCAAGGTGCTGTTATCCTTTTCCAAATGGTGAATCAACAGGTCGATTTGGCAACAGAGAGTGGACAAGGTGCCATTCTCGCTCGCGTTGTGAGTGAGACGAACCGTGTCATGAAGGGGATACAAGATCAGTGGGTCAAGACTGTCGAAATTGAATTTAAGAAGCAGATAGAAAAGCCTGACGAGGTAGCGGGCGGTCTCGTCGAGTATTGCATTGCCCTTGCCAACGATCAAATTAAATCCGCCGACTACGCTGAAGCACTCCTTGCTCGTCTCGAGCCACTAGTATCGGAGAAGTACCGCGTCACTATCACTGAGCGTTTGAACGATGCAATCGATGGGTACCTCGATGTAGCAAAGAAATGTACTCAAACACTAATCGACATGATTCTCAACGATCTTAAACCGGCGACCAAGAGTCTATTCCAGCAGGTTTGGTATGATGGAATTGTGGTACAGATTGTGGAAACAATGCGCGACTACATGGCGGACTACCAAAGTTATCTCAACCCCTCACTTCTAGAGCTTCTCATTGATGATCTTCTTGATGCTTTCCTCGTTTCCTATCTCAACGCCCTTGCGAACTCACCAAAACTTAAAATGCCTGCTGCGACGGATCGGATTCGGGAAGATGTTGGTCTCGCGTTCGCCTTCTTCAGCACACTAAAACCAGCCAAAGAAGTCGAGCAGTCTTTTGAGGTGATCGAGATGATACTGTCGCTACTCGAAGCTTCGAAAGACATGGTGTTTTTGTCTTTCTGGTCGTTTGCGAAGGTACACGGACCTAATATCAATTTTGTTGAGGGACTTATGAAGGCGAGAGGCGATCTTGACCGGTCAGCAGTTAGTGAAGTGATGGAGAGCGTGAAGAGGAAAGTGAAAGAGGAAGGATTGACAGATCGTAAGTCATCAAACGCTTCATTTTATGTGTGTATCGTTTACAGTGGCACAGCTCCAGAACCTACGATAATGAAGAAAGTGAATATTCAAAATTCATTTTCCCGATTCTTGCGCACGAACTAGGCATACTGCACTTGTCACGGTTGCAATGTACTTATTTATATCTCTTTATCGTCCCATCATCTGTATCAATTCATTCAATATCCTCGAGTCCAATCACAACATAAACACCATCCTCCAGATGTCGTTCATTCAGTCTTGGCCTTATCGACGGTACTGTTTTGTGCTGATCTATCTGGTAACACCGCCGCAACCTCGTCGATCTTTTTAAATTGCCAGGGAAAACGGGATGGGTATAAGAAAGGGCGCATGTCAAATCCTATCGGAAGAAAGGTAAGGCAATGTAAAAACACTTGATGTAATATAGGACTGACTGTTGTCATCAGGACTATAGGATTCCTACGAGAAACGCGTGAGATTGGGATCTTAATGATGCAAGGGAAATCTACCGCGTGGTAAGCAGGTGTCAAGGTTGTCATCTTGTGCCGGTTCCTTGCGTGTTCGAAATAAAATAATTTCACTTTTTCTGCGATCTGTAGCTGTGTAAGCAGAAAGCCGATGACAAGTAACAAAGAGAAAACTACTTGTGTAGGTGATAGGAAGGAACCCCATTCATGAATTAACTTCGTGAAAGTGCTGTAAGGACCACATTTATCAACTTTGCGGAGTCGTCCGAACACAGATAATTCGTTGTAAGTCATGCCCATGTCGGCCTACCCTGATGTCAGGAAGGAATATAGGTATTATAGTCAGGTTCACACCCACTTCGTCTGACTGCACGTAATCTTCTGTAATAGGTTCCAGTTCGGCCGTTGGCACCGCACTGAGGAAACTAAACAAAACCATCAAGTAATGAGAGCACACAGCAGAGTAGGAGCCAACCTAGCTAGGATCGGTAAGTCGAAAGATCGCTCGGCGTAAGCAATAAACTTCTTTAAATCCGTCTTGCTGATACCGCCAATAGGATTTATATCAGCTGCTAGGTGTTAAGCAGCTTGACAGGTCAGCGAGATGCGCTACGAACCAGAGGAGCAATCATATTTCGTCAAGTATCCACGAAGACTTTCTCCAGAAACGATCAGTATAATAAAGAAGAAAGAAGCTCAGACGCCACCTTTCGTCGACGTTGGCACTGCCAAGCACGAGCAGACCTCCTGATCTGCCACGTACGAAGGGTAGAAGTTGGGCGAACATATAAGCCAGCACCATACGAAGCCTTGCCTATGTGGAAATCTGATTAGTCCTAGAGTTGCTAGACAGGTAAATCAAGATTGACAGACTTGAATGTTCTGAAGAGCAAGATTCTCCGCATTAGTACCTCCATGGCTTCTGAACTGCGGGCGAATGCCCGTCACAAATCCGAAGAGATTTCTGACAGCAGTCACTACACTGTCCATATTGAAGTCGATATGATAGCTAGGTAAGGTTGTATGAAACCTTCGCTCTTTGGTGTAATTTAAACATACCTTCCGATCGCGGAAGAGAGTTGCTTCGCACGTTTCCTAGTCTCCGCGCTCGAATTTTCTGTGCCCATATAACAAGTATGAAATATTCTACCGGTAAATTCGCGAGGATCCGTGGGTATGTAGTCTGAGTCCTCAGGTTCTCCAGAAATGCGTCTCGCGTCCGCAATTACCATTTGGTCTGTCGTTGCTGATAAATCGATAGCCAAGAAATTTAACAATTGATCTAAACTGACCTCCGCGCTTTGCAGCTTCGGTTACAAGCCGGGACATGGAATAAACTATGATGGCTGTGGCGCAACTGTCTATTCCACCACTGAGTGGAACAAAATATCCCTGAGTCCGTGATCTCCGAAGGTAGTCCCAGAGCCAGCATGCAGGGCCCAATCTGGCAAAAATTTAGCTTTTTATATATCAAAGCTTTAATCGAAAACAAACGCGATCTCTTCTTCAGGCGAATGAAATCGGACATCAATAGAATTGTTTCCACTGAGGCTGACCGAGTCCTCTCCAGTTATCTCGTCAAACTTCCCGCGGGATAAAGCGAAGGATACTTCAATCCTGTGATACCTTTCAGCAGAAGCAGCTTGCATGCTTCTGCTACTCTTAGCACGATGTGCTCGGACGTCTTCAATGTCGATTGTGGCGCTGACGACCTCTACATCGTTTAAGGAGAATTGTGAACCTTGCGCGACGATCCGTCCGTTGACTGCGATCATAGCACATCCGTCATAGTAGAGACGATCGCCATCACAGCCTTGTTGGTTAGCATACAAGTAGACACCACCCAACTGCATAAGAACAGAAAACCAGTGAAGTAAGGATGAGCTAAGATTGAGCATTAACCGTCACCTTCAAAGTGGCTTCCTTAATGAGCTCTACTCTAGTATAGAGCTTACGAAGCTCATGGTGGCTTCCGCTCGAGTTGGTAAAGATTTCAACCCCATCAAGACCCATCAGAATGTGAGGACTGCTGGTGAATCAGGACCAAGATAAATAAAATAAAAACAGGTGCTGCCTACCTAGCGGGTGTGAACAATTCTTCACACAGCTCGACACCAAAACAGGTGTCCAAAGTGCTGATGACTGCATCGCCAAAAGGAACTTTTGTCTAGCAAAAAAAGCATAAAAAGCAGTCAATCGAGAGAAAAGAAGTCATACTTGTTTTGTGACAGCCTGTATGATCCTCGGAAGATAATGATCTTCCCATTGTCTGTGTTTAGTCCAAGGAGTGAAATAGCGAAGTTCGCGGTAGTTCCCGTCGTTCGCTAGCCACATCTTGGGTCTGATAAGCAAAATCTTGCGATCATGTATAATGACACGGCAGTTGTAGATGACGTTTTTGTGCACAATTGGCCTATACACAATGGTCACAAATTGATACGGAGTGAAAGGATTTAAAAACGTACATGCCGATATCACAAACAATTCCTTTAGCCTCTTCTGAAACCAAAATCTTCGCCAAGACTTCCCAGGAATGGAGAACCGTATCGCCTAGGATTATAAGATATAGCTTTTGGAACAGATCGTCAAGGTCGAGATACCTTCTAGGAAGTGATCCAAGCATCCGTAGCCTCTGTGATGTTTGAGGAAAAATATGACAATATCCGTTCAACATTTAACGCACGGTATCTCTAACTCTGGTCCTACTCGCAATGTTGCGCCTCTCTCTTTTGCGATCGCGATACTCGCCAAAATACGTTCCAAGTTACCCTAAGAAGAAACGGTCCGAGCATGATCGTGCGAGGTGGTAGCACTCACTTTAAAGTCTAAAGCCCATTGATTCAACGAACTAGATTATAGGAAACATCATTAAGTTGTGTCGACTCGAAGCACATGCTTCATACCATCTACAACACAGTCAGTACGTCTGTCATTTATAGCTTCACTCGTACGTTGCCAATGTTATCAAGTGTCCCATTGTAGCTTGAAGTTAGTCTCTTCTAACAGATATCAGAGGAAAACCGATCTGATGCTTCAAGTTGGATGGGAGTCAATAGTCGATTGGTGAAGGGGTCGCACAAATTGTCGAGTCGGTCGGAACATCTCCGAGAATCCGACGACGCGGGACGTCATTCATTCACGGGAGAGCTACTACCCTGGAACCCGTTCCCTAGGTTCGCAGGTAGCTTTCATCCAAACATGCTTAGAAAGGCGGTTGAGATGAAGCGTATCATTGGAGTATGTGAGACGTATGGTATGCTGGTGCTCGTGAGGTCTGATGTGTGTCTGTCTAAACGAAAACCATTATGGTAACAACTATGGAAACAAATATGATGTATGCTGCAAACGAAAGCTTGTAGAGAGAGTGAGATCGGTCAATACAGAAAAGATGAGAATTTCTATGCATAAGACGGAGGACCTGGTAAAGTTTAATTGTATGTGAATGGGTCATGGAGGGGAAACCTACCAGGTGATGCTCTAGACTGAAGGACGGTCATCAGGGACGCCTTTTCGTCCAAAGTGAGGTGGTCAGCTAGACGAATCAAACCGTCCAGCGTTGCTTTGCGATCTTCTTTAGTCAAATCGATCAAGCGACGCATAAGATGATCAGCTTTGAGTTGGATAACCGTTTGAGACAGGTCAAGATTCTCGAGTGCCTCTGCAACTTTGCGGTAGTCAGATTGTGGTTCAATTTGTATCAAAGAGTCCAATAATCGTGTGCGGTATTCTGCAGTGGAGTTTGGCGAAGCTTCTGCGAGATTAGCGAGAGCAGCAGATCTAGCAATGCGGGCTCTGACAGCCCAGTAGAAGTGTCTTCGAGCGTTCTTCCAGACGGCAGGCTTAGCGCAACCTTTCGCTTCCATGCGACCTGTCCGGCTAGAATTTGGATGTCACAATTGGCATACAGTGACGAAAGTCAAGAAAGAAACTTACTCGTGGAGATCAGCATAAAGAAGTGCGATTTGTTTATATGTCGGTTGCAAAAGCGTTTCTCGTTGAGCCAATTCTGCGGCTGCCGTTGCTTTCTCCTCCGGTGTCTTGGATGGGTCCTTGGTTTCACGCTTAAGAGAGGCGTACTGCGTGTCAAGACGCTCCATAAGAGCCAGAATTTTTTCGCGACGCATCTTGATCTCGACGACACCCTCAGGTTCAAGGACACCCGCACGAGCCTCCACATCAGCATACATCTCCATCTGTTCCGAGTTGATTGATGGATCGAGAACGACCCATGCCCCTCCACGAAGTTCACCATTTGGAACAATGTAAACGAAGACAGGTTGCTTGTAACTTGAAAGGCCGTCAACAATCTTCGACCCTTGTTTGAGTACTTCATCATACATGTCCTGTTGACCGCCTGAAAAACCACGCCAATTGGCAAAGATAATCAAAGGAAGACCCTCGCGGTTGAAATCGAAAATAGCTTGAGCAGTCTTATATGCAGAATTAGGGTACCAGACCTGGCCAGCTTCCATGATGCGCTGCTCAAAAGAAGCGGGATTGGCAGGGTCGGCCGGTACGATGCGTTCGATGGTACGGGTTTCAACAGCAATGACACCCATGGGGATTCCTCCAAGGCGAGCGCGTCCGACAACGACAGTTTGCGCCCATCCACTTACTGTCTCTTGGAAAGATCCCTTATCGAAGAAACCAGACAGCCAATTTGAGGTTTGTTCGTCGAACTTGCCTTCTATGAACCACCGCGGATCATATACACCCTTCGGAGGTGTATAATCGATGTCACGATCCCAGCTGTCTGCTGTCTCCCGCACGGGCAGGGGACCACCTTTGAATTCGGGAATATAGGACAGCCACTCGAGAATCTGGGTTGCGCCTTGCAGATCACTGCTTGCCGTAAGGTGTGATACGCCATTCTTATGCATGATCTGCGTCCCACCAAGTTGCAAATTGGAGGTGTAGACTTCACGGCCAAGTACCTTATTGAGGGCGCCTGCACCAGTGAGAATGATAGGTTGACCTTCGACTTGCACTGCACGCTCGCCAAGACGGACAAGGTAAGCTCCAATACCAACAGAACGCGCAGTAACAAGGGTGATGGTGAAAATATCGTCATAGGCGCGCGAGGTTTCACCAGCAATGAGACCTGATCCTCTGAGCGACTCGACGCCGAGGCCTTCTTGCAGGCCGATGAGATCAGTTATCTTGTAACGACGTTCGCCACCTTCCTCGATCTCAATAGCGCGCACTGCGTCTCCTCCTTTCTCTTGAAGTGTAAGATAATTCTCGGGGGTAAGATAAAGGTAGCTGATTCCCTTTTCAGGATGAGCGTCGTCGTTCCATGCGGCAGAGAACAAGGGCCAGATTTCCTCAGCGATACCAATGCGGGCACCGGAGTTGGCAGACAGATAAATTCGAGGGAGCCCGTGTTCGCGGGCATATTGGGTGACGAGGTAGAAGAACTGGTCCTCAGTGGGACCGAAGGATCCAATCTTGTAAGTGATATCGTTCGAAATCACAACAACCTTGCGCCCCATCGGGAACTCAGGAGTGCGAAGGTTGAACACCCAGGCCACCATACCAAAGGTATTGTTGCCAGGGGCTCGGTCAACTTCTGTCAGTTGGTCATGCTCGTCCAGCACAAGCTCCCTAGATTCCAAAAATACCTTGGGCACGTTCAATGAAGGGTCTGTGGCTCGCGACTTGACCCACACATTGTGCAGGGCTTTTGAGAAGAGATCAGGGAAGTCGTATACGTAAGTGGTACCGATGAGATGGGCTTGATATCGTTTTGGCTGCAAAGATTCTTTGGTGGGGTATGCTTGATGTACGGGTTGAAGATGCAGGGGACCCTTGTCACCGATTGATTTTAAGATCGTAGTTCCTTTGTCGGTCGTGATTTCTTGGTATCCATGGTAATTGACAATGAAGCCAGAAACGTTTTCTATGATGCAGCGAATTGGTGTAACATTGCCTTCATTATCTTCCAGAGTTATTCTGATTTCGGAGCCCGTGACGTGAAGGCGCCAGAGTCGCTTGCCATGACGTTCGATGAACCCGGATATAGCTGCAAGAACATCTTCGTAGGTAACAGCAAGGTTATAAACGAAGTTCATGAAAATGTGATTACAGTCGGCACCACGATACTGCGCACTGACAACTTCCAATGCATCCAAGACAGACGTAACAAGACGATCAGTTTCAGATATAAGGTATTCCGCCGTGCTCATGGTTCCCCGAAGGCGACCAGGACGGACAAGGGCACGGATGAAGAATCTGTTATCAAGTTGATTCTCCCGTGCAACAGCATGATAGATATGAATTTGCTTCGCTTCAACAAAGCAAGGTTTCAAATTATAATTAGACAGACGGCTAAGTTCCAGTTGGAAGGCAAGGGCGGGTTCGATGTTGCGAATGGCTTGCTCTTCTCCCCAAGTGTTGCCGAAATCACGCAAGGTATAATATACAGGGTATTGGCCACGTCGACAAATGAGGACGGAGAGGCGGCGAACACCACGACGAGCAAGGACGTCTTTCTGAGAATTGGCAAATTGTGTAATAGTAGTCGTCCATGAGCTTTCCGGCATATCATCTTCGTCACGGAAAATGCGAAGAGCCACGTTCACAACGTTGGGTGGTTGGCTGTCAGGACCGTACCGCTGACAAAATTCCTGGTAGTCAAACACAGGGAGCATCGAAACGACTTTTTCAAAGCCACGGGAAAGGGTGCCAATGCTGGGGAAAGAGGCGATAACACCTGTCCGGACAGGCTGCGATTGATGACGGTTAATCATATATGTCAAGTCGCTCACAGAACCAGAGCGTCGATTTTCCCTAGAAAAAAAGTTAGAAAGCTCGACAAAAGACCAGCGAAGAGATATACCCTAGACGAGGCGTGGAGGGCGGCGAATGTGACTGGCCCAGGTTGAAACGCCAAGTGACAATGCCGGGGACCTCTCCATCATCGATAACGTCACCTTCTTCGTAATCAATAGAAAGTAATGTGTAGGCCCTATATGCACGACGAATATAAACCTCGAAAGCAGCTGAAGGAGATGTTAGGACCAGGAGACATATTCGCACAAAAACGGACCAAGAGAAACCATTGAGTCCTCATGATTGAAAAAGGCGGGAAGGACATCGTATACTGTATAACGAGAGTCGCTCAATTCCTTTAGCACTTCTGCAGATGGCGTCCTATAACACGTTATTAATGACATGACTTCGAACAAAAGGCACATACCTGGGACCCTCTTGGCCTTGCTCGCCATAATAGTTATTATAGACCGAGTTCTTCAGAATAGCTTCCATTTGGACCAAGCGCTCTTCATAAGAAGGCATCTGACCAAGGATTAGAACCTCTCGTGCTTTCAGAGACACTGTAATGGACGATCTGGTTGATATCTCTAAGTATCGGAGGCCACGAAGACAGATGAAATTCTTACTTCGGTTCAAGCGCAGCGAGGCCTTGCAATGCTTTATAAAGCCGTCCTTCAGTGTTTGAAACATTGAGGTTGCTAATCTTGACGTAGTCAAGGACAGCTAAAACCAACTTCGCTTTGCTTTGCGCCTTGATATGACTGAGGACGAGGCTGACGACCTTGTCAAGATCGTCCTTGTGTTGATCACGAAGAGCGAGAACACGAGCTTCAATGCTACCTCCAAAGAGTTTCTCTGTTGATGCATAACGCTCCAACAAAGAAGCAATCACTGCAGTCTCGTGCCCCTTCAGTCCACCTTGATACCTCTCTAGAACTTCAGACAAGGTACCAAGTGAAACGCGGAACATAGCACGATCTTGGGGAAGAATGTGATTCTCGATGTAGTGCTCAATTACTTTTTTGATGCGAACGGCAGGAAATTCGATGTGGTCTCCTTTGGCCTTGGCGGCATCGATAACGTGTCTGATGCTTTCCTCAAGTTTGATGGGTATACGACCTGAAAGGGTTGAGAGGATGGCATTGACCTCGGAAAAGGGAAGTTCAGATTCGTGAAGTAAGTCGATAAGGTCCTTCAATGTCGACGCCATTACGGCTTGGTTATCAAAACCATCGAGAATGTCGTGCAGGATGCCTATACATCTTACATACCTCTGATGAGGCTTGCTACCGACAACACCGGGGACACCCATGGCTGGAAGTTGGCCTTCGAAAGGTTTTGCGTGTTTGACGCGAGCAGGGTCGTCCAGTGTCAGTATACCAAGAATGTCTCCGGGCTCCAAAGACACTCCTGGCTGTTTGATGAGTTGGACAACACCATCTTCGGACGCAACCAGTGGCATGTACATCTTCATGACCTGTTCATCTTCTCATTGGGCAACCCAGAAGAATGTTTTAAGTATTCTCACGAACCTCGATTTCGGCATACTGTTCACCAGCATTTATATGGTCACCACTATCGACGAAGAAACGAATTAGTTTCCCTGGACTAGGGCTTCTAAGTTGGGTAGGATCGTTCTCTTGCTCAATCAAGCAGGTTTTAGCATCGACCATGAGTCTAAGAGCGCCAACTTCCTCGCGCCAATAGATTGAGTGACTCTTGCCATCCAATAGAACAAGCAGGCCCCCATCAGCAAGAGGACGCGCACCGACCATGGTTCGCCCTCCATTGAGATAAAGCGTCCATACGGTCGAAGACGAGCGAGCGGCAGTAAAGGAGTAACGAATGTTCTCATAGATGAATTCAATCCCAAAGACCGTCTTCAAAACATCCTTGGCAGGAACCTGACCCTTGTCAAGGACTCGCTTGTATTCGGTCCAGCAGGCTTCTGAGGCAAGATAAGCCTTAGTGACAGCGCCACAAATGACTGCGAGCGTGGCATCTGGGCGTTCAGCAGTAAGTTTATTACTGATCAGAGAGTCCAACCAGCCCGTCGTGAAGTTATTTTCTTTGAATGCTTCCAGCTCAAGAAGTTTGATAAGGTATTCGACGGTAGTCCTGAAGTCGCCTCGGATGCTGAGTTCCTTCAGTGCAATAATCATATTCTTCCTGCTCTCGCTGCGATCTTCGCCATATGCGAAAATGTGACCGAACTGTGAATCAGCAAACTCATGGAGTCCACCTGCAGTAGCGACAGAGAAGTAGCCCCACACGTTGGTGCTGGAGCGGAAGTTGAGCTCCTGAATGGACCCCGAAGATGGTTTGAAACCAGCGTCTGGGTTTTCTGCAGTGATGCGGACGGCAACGACGTGACCCTTAGGACGCGGCTTACGCTGAAGCTGATTGGCATCAGGCTTGACCATATCAAAATCAATCTCTGAGGATCCATTGGGTGCTACGCCATACAATTGACGTATATCCCGGATTCGGTGCAAGGGTATGCCCATGGCAACTTGAAGCTGAGCAGCCGGAAGATTGACTCCTGTAACCATCTCGGTCGTGGGATGTTCGACTTGGAGACGAGGATTAAGTTCCAGGAAATAGAAGTAATCTTCAGAAGGGCTATAGAGATCTTCGGACACCTCATGTCAGTAGGAACTCTGAGGTGTGACCTGAGCAGAAACTAACATTCCACAGTGCCAGCACTAACGTAGCCCACGAGTTTGGATAGGCGAACAGCTGCTTTCTCCATCTGTTCGAAGGTATCCTCCTTTGCAATCGTAACAGGAGCCTCTTCAATAATTTTCTGGTGCCGACGTTGCACAGAGCAATCGCGACCAAACAGTGAAATAGCATCGCCATATTGATCAGCAAGAAGCTGGACTTCCAAGTGACGTGCTTGACCAGCGAGTTTCATGATAAAGATAGGTGATCCTGTGTACCAGGTAAGTCATATATGCATCACGAACAGACTCAATGAGTGATACCTGGAATTTCTCCAGCAACCGCATGATACGCATTTTTGAAGGCGTCGGGTGATTCAACCTTTCTAATACCCTTTCCACCACCTCCCTCACTTGCCTTGATCATGACAGGCCAACCGATCTGCTCTGCACGTTTCAAACCCTCCTCGACGTTCGTGACACATGCCTCAGCATATGCCTTGTCGGGCACTGTAACATATCCAGCTTCTGAAAGGACTGTCTCTGTAACTCCCGTTCCGGACCATGGCATCGTCGGGACATCGGCACTCTGCGCGACGATGGTACTAGAGATTTTGTCACCTAAACTCCTCATGGCATTTCCTGGAGGACCTATGAATACGATTTTGTTCTTGCTCGCAGCCAAGCTCTCAGGAAGACGCGGATTTTCGGATGCATGTCCCCAACCTGCCCAAACGGCATGGACACCGGCACGTTCGGCGACATCTACAATGAGATCGACGTTCGCATAATTATTGTTGTTTGTACCCCCTGGTACTTCAATATATCGATCGGCCATACGGATGTATTCCGCGTTAACCTTCAGATCCTCAGGAGTTGCCATGACGGTGAACTCGACCTCGCGTTCACGACCGAATGTTTCGTAACTCCATTGTCGAATGGACCTGATCTCCTTCACGGCAGCGATACCTATGTCGACCAATTGATAGAAAATCTAATGAAAAGGTGTTCTAAATACCATTATTGGCAATGAGAACCTAAAGCTCAAGATCAGTTCATTGGTATTAAGCGAGACACGCTGTGCTCACTTTTGTGATTACTGTGTGACCACCGTTCTTCTTGACGAAATCTGTAACACTACCGGCAGGAGCATTTTCAAGAGAATTTCCGCCTGTTGCAAAACACGTCAATATTTCAATTCGGAAGAAAAATGTCATAACGCGTACCTATGAAATGCTGGACTCGAGAATGGTCGTATGCCGACATGGCGATTCAGAACGCAGACACCTGGCAAGGTGACGTGCAGGGACCGTAATTCTGAAGGGTGAAGAAAGGAAAAGCAATAGAAAGAAGACTGCCGCTTTAAATTAAACTGCACACTACTCTGGGGTCAAACTTATGATCGACCCCAAAATTCATGATGCCTTACGTCAGCAACTCTGGTCTGTCTTTGGCCAAACTCCGTGGTCAAATCAATGGGTTTTCACTGCTGTAAATGCTTATGGCAACATTTATTCAAGGATACAATAGCATTTCTCTCCTTTTGGCTCAGGAAAACAAATTTTCGACGTTCAGGGCAACGACCCAGATTTGAGAACTTGCGTATGAAGTAATCATGACAATTCCGTCGCTTAAGTATTGGCGCACTGTGTAGGAGCAGAGTTGGCCCGCGGTTAATTCCTTCTGAAGAGGGTGGTATGCCATAGAGCACATCATGAAAACTGAGTGTGCATACAAGATGGTAGAAATTGTAAAGAACACAATCACCGTGTTACAAGGGTTCGTCCACTAGAGACAATCGTTAGTCAAGCAATTATACACCGAAAGAGATGGATGCGTACGTCACTGTCTTCCTCTCTGTTGTCGCTACCTCTGTCTTGGCCCTATTCAAAACTTTCTGGAATTCGGCCACACGATGCCTCATCCTCGAGTGCATGTACGCTTTGGAGCATTTGATATGATAGTGCAGGTAATCACGGAAAAGTTGGATGTGCGAAATAGTGTTGGAAGCGACGGAAGCGTTGGCAAAATGGCGCGGGAAGAGGACGAAGGTAAGATAGCCGATATCATCTGTGTTGCGGAGACCGGGGACATGACGAATCTCGAGTGGGGGGTCCCGGTTGGTATACAAGACCTGCGGTGCGTTTTGGACGTTTGGGAGCCGGCGGCGGGTATCGACGAATTCCTATTATACAGAAGATTAGTACCTAGAGGGATGTGACCAATCAGTAACTACCTGGAGGAAGACCTTGCCAAAGATGCGGTCGGTCTCGTCTTGGAATATGGTGGAGAAAATAACAGTCACGCGATCGGGAGAGGCCTGAACATAGATGGCTTCCTCGTCACGATAGTGAACCTGCATCAATTCTCCCTGTGAGCCCCCTGATGCCTCAAGTTCTTTCTGAGATCTGAAGCCAAGCTCGAATGGAGCAGCCAGAGCATTACGTTTAAGCAAAGCAACCGATAAGATGAACGCTTCGCGAGCCTCTGTAACCAGTTTAGTGTATCTCATGGGTTGATATTAGGCGTACAATATTACCTGCATCGGTTGGTACCTGCTCAAGATCGATCACCAAGCTCACATTATATTCGTCTTCCGGTTGTGCAACGAGCAACGACCCATATTCCCGTCTGAGTATGTCCAAGGCCCCATATCTTACAAGCTCATCCCAGCACCGGATGTGCATGGAGAGAAGAAGAGATGTCTTGCGCTCTGGTGTTGATAAATGGAACCTAACACCATCAAAGTCTACAAACTGAACATCGAGGGATGACGGCCTGAGAAAATGAACAATATACTCTTCAGCAAGAAATGTATCAAGCTTACTTGGCAATCTTCTCCGCGAGAGTGGTCTGAATGATATAGTTTTGTGACTATGGAACCCAATTCAGTAGCAGGCATTGATAGATGGTATGGATAGTACTTCGAGCAGAATCATGCTTCTGGAGATATATCAGGCACTGGGTACGGAAAATAGTATATGTTTACTGAGAGGACCGTATATTCAGTGACAAAGGACACCGCAGCCATAGCGTTGGATTCACATGACCTTCGGCCCGATCTTTCCGGCATAAAGTCGCAAGTAGCTCGAGCAATAGAAGATCAAGGAATTGGCACAGGCTCAACGAGACTCTACGATAATTCCAAAAAAGACCGAGAAGCAGCCGAACCATTGCAGACTGGATTTATATCACAAATTGAAGCTGAATTGGAACTATTAGGAGGAGACCACTGTTCTTACACGACTAAATCCATTGGTGCGTAGCAGTTTTCATGAGTAGTATGATAGGTGATAATAGAGAAAGTCATGGCGTAGGCTCTTAATCTAGTCATTCCGATAGCAGAATGAGCATACCGAAAATCTCCCACCAAGATCCAACTTGGGCCCGATTGTACAGAATGTAAATATTGAATATAGTCAATTTTTCTCTGGTATTTCCATGATGTTCCAATTGGAGCATAATTCCAACAGATGAGGGTCATTATGCCTGAGAAAATATGGTTCCTTGTGGAGTGGCGTAGACGCTGAAGCTTTTTATAATCAGAAGCACAAGGAAAGTGGAGTTGTAATTATCACTAACCCGAAGCAACCAGTTAGAGCGAACGTCAAATGCAATTGCGTGCAAATCCATGGGAAAATTGAGTCAGCATCGTGGAGCTTGGGAATAGAGCAAGGAAAAGTGGTCCTGATGAGAAGAAAACTCCATCTTTCGTGTTAATTAGGTAGTCCGTTCCAGAGGAACTCGTGCCTGCAAGCACAATACATATCTGTAAGTGAGAACTGAGTGAGAGGGACCTGAAAAGCGAGTAAGATATGAGGTGTATGCGTCAAACATATGAGGTATGGATGGTTGCGTTAAACAAGGAATGATGTGCGAATGATACGACAGCAAAGGGATACAGAAAGATATCGGGAAAATCCAGGGATAGTAAGCATGGTCTCTAGAACAATAGGGTACGCAAGATGAGGGACTTGGGGGTGAATTTCACTCGAGGACAACCGTCGATCACCGTCGCCGCTGCTGTTGCCACATAGCCAGGGGAATATCCTCCTCTTCTCCATTCGCGCCTGAATTGGGATCCCGTCGATCTCCCGGGATGGCGGCGTATGCACTGTTTACTTTTCGCACCTTACCGTTTGGTATTGATTGAGTCGGCGCAGCTGTGGCAGAGATAGAACGGACAGGCGTCCGATACTCAGTTTCATTATCAAGAGCAACGCGCTCTTCAGAGGAGTCAGAGTTATACTGTGCGTGATTACGCGCAGGTGGCGAACGTGGCCTGACAGACAACGATGGCGGAGATGACGAGGTTTGTCGCTGCACTGCAGATTGCTGCTGATGCCACATTTGTTGATCCGGAGACATCGCACCGGGAGGCAGGCTGGGTTGCTGAGGGAGATTTTCTGCTGTGTAGTAGAATATGTCTCCGGGATGCGTCGCCTGCGGTTGCATCAGCTTTGGTGAATTGTATTGTTGTGGATTCCTCTGGTATTGTGGCTGATTGTTGACATTGGTTGCGGGGGCAGAAGAAGATCGATACATAGATAAACCACCCTGTTGGGATTGTCCGTTATATCCATTGTACTCTTGCTGCATTTCCCGATGTTGCATCTCATACTGTGGGCCTCTTACCGGCATCTCTGCCCGACGACCTCCTCCAGGTGGCGGCGGCTTTGTTAACGAGCCCTTTCGTCCCGATTCCTTCTTCTTCATCTCCATCTCCCGTTCCTCTCGTTCCCTCTCCTGTCTCTCCCTCTCTGCTCGTTCCCGTAACTCTTGTTGTTCGTCTTCCCTGCGTTCCCTTTCAGCCTCTGCATCGTCTGTATGATGTGTTTCCGCTGGACCTGTGGGTGGTTGTGCCGTCTGCGCCTGCACAGTGGGCGTAGACTGTGGGTTTTGCGTCTTGTTGATGACACCTAGGTACCAGAACATCAGATTACTTATGAGTACTTGTTCGTAGAGCGGGCGCCGTGGGTTTGCCAGTTTGATATGGCTTAGCCTGTAGATAGCTCTCTCCACATGAATCGGGTATCTTGAATAGTTATTGGGACCTATGCCGGATGATAGTCCAGGAGATACGGGCGCTTTGGATTTGGGCGCCCCAAGTAAGGCCTGAGCTGTTTCACGCCCAGATTGACCGGGTGATAATAGCGGCGGCGGGACCTCCTCCTGTTTTCTCTTGGATCCAAAGAGAGAACCAAAGAATCCTGCATCTTTCTCCTTCTCCTTTTCGGTAGCACGCTCTTTGTTCTCGGAATCTTTCTGCTTCCATTTCTTTGAGCCCTTCTCTCCGCCCCATTTGCCGAACAAACCTTTCTTGTCCTTATCTTTACGAGCTGGCGGTGGGCTCGTTGTATTAGAAAAAGACGGAACGGGCATATAGATTACTGCGGGAGGCGATTGAGAAAGGGGTGGACGCTCGATAGATGAAGCGGGTGATGAAGATTCGGATGGCGATGGCGTGCGTGATGGCTGTTGTTCGACTGGAGGCTGTGGAGACAGGAGTCGTTGAGGTTGCGGATGATGTATGACGGGCCCCAACGCTTCGAGAAGTGGTTGAATCTCAGAAGTTGGTTGAGACTCTTCGGAGAAGTCAATTTGAGTTGGAGGTGGGGATGTGCTGATGATGACCGGGGTGTGGTTTTCGTCGCTATCTTCGCGTGCATATGCATCAAAGATAGATGCCTCTTCGCTGAAGGACTCCGGTCGTTGGGCAAAGCCTTCATCTGAGAAGGGCATACTGCGACGCTCTGGAGGGCCTGATTCTATTGAGTCTCCATGATCACTCGATGATATATCATCCGAAGAGCGTGGTTCGACGAGTACCGTCTGTGCCCTTGTTGGTTTCTTTCTGGTCCCCCCGAAGCGTCCTCCACTCTCCCGAGGACCACCTTTTCGTATTTTTGTACGAGCGGCTCGTCGAAGAATTTGACCAGGAGGAGGCACAATGATGGGAGCGTCCGCCTCATCCAGACTGGTCATTTCATCCGCCGGGCCTATAGCTAGCGGTCCATGAGAATCGGAATAGTATTTAGAGTATTTGTGTCGTCGACATACCTAATGGCGGAACATTCATGCTCAGACTTCTCCTCAAGACGTCTCTTAGCCGTGAGGGGTCATCATTGACCGAAGCCTCCTCTGCCAGCTGCTCCAATTTCTGCAAGTCATCGAAGGTGAGTTGAGGTCCCTGATTCTGGTAAAAGCTGCTGCGATTTCGCCTGAGCGGTACGATGTTTTCGGTCTCGACACCATCGTGCTCATCTGGCCTGTACTGACGACTAAGCATCGACTTCTTCCGGCCAAGACCCGAGGACGACGAAGCAGAAGAGAAAGAGCCTGATCGCCCAAGAGGACCTGACCCATCTTCCAAAGAGGGGGAAAGCCTGGCATGTTCCTTGAGAAAAGCTCGGAATTCTGCTGGCGCTATCTCGGGATGCACGCTGGCAGGGACCCAGAGGGACTGAAAGAGAGGGAAGGTGTCGTTTGCTTGGCCGTGTGGAGTCTGAGGAGAACCCTCAGAGCTCCCACTTGTGTTGGATCCACTGGCACTCTCTGACGAGGACTCATCAGATGGCGAGGTGAGGCGATAAGAGGTTGGAGAGGTCGGGGAAGACTGGTTGGGAAGGTCGAGATCGATGGTGAGGGCGCCGGGGGTGACAGAGCGGCGGCGAATGTCTCTGAGAGCCTCGACCTCACGCTGGATGTCGTACTCAGAGGGCTGGAGGGTGCTTGCGGCCATTGAAAGAGGAGAACGATGGCAGACGCCTTTGCTGGCAGAGGACCGCCGGTAACGGCGCAAGTAATGTTCGGTGTTCAAGCCAATTTGCACAACTCCCACAAACTTTGTCTCATGGCTACATCTATTCAACAGCCCTTCTTCTCCACATTTATCTCCCATCATCGCACAATCTGACGTCCCATCATCTTTGTGCCAGCCTGGGCCGCGCTCTCTCGTCTCAGCTCCTGAACAACCGCCTGTACTAACGTCATTACGTGCCCAGCATAAAGATAACTACATATGACTGACAGCCAAAGCCTCTGGATTAGCCCCACTCTCAATCATTCCAACACAAGTCGCCAGCGTCTCTTTGTCCAACTGTGTGTTCAGAAGCTGCGATATTTCAAACAAAACTGTAAAGGGCATGTTGATCCACAGAGTGCTACCGTTTCTGCTGCAACCCACTGTCAAGTGTTTGTTGGGCAGACGTAATACGGTCTGATTCCCGTGTAGACATTTGCGTTTCCACAAAGACGTGAGTGACTTCTTTCAAGTCCAATCTGCAAAGGGCATCAGAAAAGGTTATTCCCACGCTTTATTTTTCCCATCTCCTCCACGATGGCACCTTCCAAAACACCAAAAAAAGCGGCATCTGTGCCAAAGAAAGAGAAGGTCTTTCACCCGTCATCGCGCAAGGCAGACCAGCTAGCGCGAAAAGCTCTGAGAAAGGGAAAGCTTGGTAACCTTGCGTCAAAGCGGAGCCAAAAGCAGAACTCCCTTGGTATGTTGTGCGCCAGCAGAAGTGACTGCTCCTAACCAAGGCCAGAATAGTCGATTTTTATGGCTTTTTCTTCAAAGCACTCCCCAAAGAGGGCGTGCTGACTCTCCCTGAGCTTCACTCTATCGTCAGGGATGTCTGGCTATCAAGGTTTGATGAAGAACTCGAGCAGGAACAAACTGCTCGGCGCAAAGGACGACCGAAGAGTGCGAAAGAGCTGAAATTAGAAGAGATAAAACTACGAGAAGCAGAGGAATATCGGACCGGCATGGGTGAGTCCTACAGATCGTACGCAGCATCATTTAATGTTCTTGCAGAGGTCATAGATCTTACGCATCCTGCCACTGTCGAGCTATTTCGACTGTGGGACCAGAAGGAGGCCGCTTATATTCAGCTCCTCCGATTTGTTCGAATAACCAGCACCGACCCTGACATAGTCGTTGTCTCACGGCCAGGAAAGCATAAATCAATATTAGGAGCATCGGAAGTATCGGACCATGAAATGGGAAATATTGAGGGGTAGACTGGCTTTCAATCTAATCGCAATCTTATCAATTTCCATATGCGGTTTTGCGGATGCAAACCTTTTCCGGAAATTACGGAAAACATGAACTTTTTTCAAATAATGAATAAGATCGTCATACAATGTTGATGCGCATGAAACGCAACGATCAAATTGCAGATCATCTGTCTGGATGATGCCGTTTATAGCTTGGAGTAAGGCATCTAGACGGTGTTCATTTATGCTTCCAGACTGTACGTATATATTCTAGAACCGTCCTCCTTGAGCCGCTTTGTTAAGTCCACCTACCAATCAATGTCCTCCGCGATACCTCATGTCCTAATTGTGCGCTCTGGTGTCTTCTGATTTTCAAAAAAAAAATGGTGTTAACCGACGCTTGCCATAGGTTGGAGGTGGGCCTTCGGGACTTGTCTGCGCTCTCTCCCTTATCCACAATGGCGTTTCTGTGCGTATCATTGAAAAGAGTACCGAACCTCGCCTGGGACAGCGTGGTGCAGGTATCATGGTACGTTACCTCTGCCTTTTTTGTAGTCCCTAATACCGACAAAAATAGCCCCGCACTCTGGAAGTTCTCACCAGCTTCGGATGCGCGGACGAGGTCTTAAAGCGAGCTATACCCCCACCCTTGACACGTCAATATGAACTTCCAAATGGCACGCAGCCAATTGGCGAATTCGACATGTCCCCCCGCGTGGATCCCACCCCATCTTGCCCCTATGTACGCACCCTCGTTCTTCAACTCTTAACACTGTTGTAATAGCTCAAATTTAGAATAACATCGTGTTTCTCGGCCAAAATTATGTCGAGGGCATACTACGTGACACGCTAGCCAAACTCCAATGCAAGGTTGAAAATGGCACCGAGCTCGTTTCCTTTGAACAAACCGAAAGTGGTGTCAATGTAACCCTGCTTCGGCATGGAACAGACGGCTCGGATGTCAAAGGGACTCCTGAACACTGTACTTACGATTGGATGATTGGTGCGGATGGTGCCCGGGGTGTCGTGCGGAAAATGTCAGGATTCTCGTTTCTTGGCGAGACCCGGACAATAGAGAATCACGTCGTTGGTGATGTTTACGTCGAGGGGTTGTCGCCCAAGGTTGGTGGTCCGCCCCGTCGTCGCTTTAGTTTTTTGATGCATCTTACCACAGTATTGGCATATGTGGGGAGATGCTAGTACCCTGCTGTATGTCTTATCCAACCAGCGCATCCGAACGTTGTAGTAACATTTCAACTTTAGCGCCAGCTTTCGCCCTACCGAAACTCCTGGACTCTTCTCTTTCGTTATTGCCGGTCATAAAGTCAATCACAATCTGTTGTCATCGGACGAGGGGGCTCTAAGAAAATGCTTTGCGGAAAATACCGGTTCAAAAACTAGCCTCAAGTTCAAGGAGATCCCCTGGGTGAATCATTATATGTTCGTCGAACCGTTGATATTCTGGAGGACATGTTTTGACTCAATCATTAGCCCAAATATCCGCATGGTCGAAACGTTCCAGAGGGGGAGGGTCTTCCTTGCTGGAGGTACGTCCAACTAGGGGTATATCGTTATTGTTGCCTTTTCTCATCAGATTATTAAGATTCTGCGCACGTCCATAGTTTCAGTGGTGGCCAGGGGATAAATACCGGCATCCAAGACTCCTTTAACCTGGGCTGGAAGCTCGCCCTCGTGCATCGTGGACTAGCTTCCCCTGCCCTCCTTAGAACATACTCTGAAGAACGAATACCCGTCATCAGGGAGATGCTGGATCGCACAACACGGATCCTTAAATGTACCTTCACAGAAAGGACAAGTGAATCGTGGAACAAAGCCAACGGCCTTCTTCAACTTGGCATCAACTACCGTTGGAGTTCAGTGGTACTTGATGAACGCAAAAGAGCCGAGGATGCCGAGTTCTCTGACTTTGATTTTGGCGATGAAGACGAGGAGGAACCATGTGATGCCATTGACGCGTACGGTGGAAGCACTGAAGGGATTCTCCGTGCAGGTGATCGTGCCCCTGATGCTACAGCCCTCGTAGATCTCTCCAAACACACGACCACATGTCGATTGTTCAACATATTCACTCCGAGGCATCACACTGTCCTTATATTCTCAAGAGCGCTTGATCAATGTCCCGCAATTATTAGGACGCTTAAGGGACTTCCGCCGGATCTTGTACAGTCTGTGGTGGTTCTGAGGCGTGGGCAAGGCATACCAGCATATTGTCAAGGTGTCACTTCTGTTTTCGAGGATTGGGAGGGACATGCGCATGACGCGTATGCAATCAAGGATGAGTGGGCTGTAGTGGTGATAAGGCCAGATGGCGTGGTTGGTGCGATTGTGGGCGGCGCAGAGGGGCTTCGGAGTTATTTTTCCAGGATTTTTCTACATATGAGAAGATGACAAGGTATTGATTTTCTTTTTGGAGCTGGATATCATATAATTGTATTATTATCATACGTCGGTAATCCCCCGCTTGTGGAATCCTAGGTAATAAAACGGTTTCGAACTCGGCAAGTTGTGTTCAATATGTTGTTGATTTTTCTCGCTGAAAGACAACAAAACACTCGACAGATTATTGACCACGATGGGCAATGAGACAATCTACCGTCTGCCCACCTATCCTTCGACTACGGCACGAAAGTCATTATCCCCCACTCAGCTGGTTACTATAAATCAAACCATCTCGTCAGCTCTCCTACAAACCATCGCGTTACCGCCTTCAAAGCGCGATTCTCCAGCAGCGCGCGCTTTTGTTGCATCCTATGCAAAAGACACAGCTCTTCAGATTTTGCAAGGCTTGATTTGGCAGTCTGGATCTATCTCAAAAGATGACAGAGTCATACGAAAGCGTACTCTAATACTTGCGGAAAAAATCGCGCCAGTGTTGGACACTCAGATCCTTCTGGATCTTGCGATTGTATACGCACATACGAACGAGTCCAGGATCAAGACTATCTTCCAAGAGGCATTGAGGTCCAACCAAGCCCTTGTCGAGTCAGTAAAGGCAGATCTTGTACCAGCAGCTACACATCTATTCAACCCGTCTCAGGGGCTATACGCCGTTCGCAAGGCCACACACTGTGTAGTGTCTTTCCTTCGTGCCTCTCCACCAGAAATCGTTCGTTGTTTCTCACACGACCAGGTCTTTGTCCTTGCCCTCGGTACCCTCTATGACCAAGGCCTCGGATCCATTGCTCAGTCGTACGGCGGATTATCCATCATCAGAAACCCCAGCTCTGCGAGTAGTACCGTTGATGAGTGGGAGCCGATTTGGGTCCAAGCAAAAGTTGACTTGATTGACGCGTTCCATATTATCATCATCTCGCTTCTCAATGACATTTCTACTGCATCAGGACGCGCCCTTGCTGCCGAGTCGGAGCGCACATTCAGCATTATCTTTGCTCTCCTCGAACTCCCCTCATCATCCTTCACTGCCTCCTTAACACCTCCCACTCCCTTTTTCAATCGCTCACTCCTCAGCGACTATCAAGAATCATACTCCCTCTCCAAGACTCTTTCCATCGCCCTCCGCAATGCAGCCGAGAAAGATGCACGTCTTGACCTCTTAGAGTCCGCGTTGCAGTCTCTGGAGTCCTCCCCACCTAACCAATTGAAAAAACACAAAGACGCGGGGGTGCTCAAGATCCTCATAGGTTCTTCTGGAATCGCCCCAGGAATTGATCACCGTGGCGATAGAGGCAGAGTCAGCTCCACTCAAAGTTTAATGGATCCAATTCGGATTGGAAAGGGTAAGGACAATGCTGTACAGCCAACCGGCGCTGCGTCTTCCTTGGCTGCAGCTTCGTCGGTCTTTGATATCGACATTAAGATCACACAAGTTCTTGATATCTTTCCTGACCACGCGCCGAACTACGTTCGTGCACTTTTGGGGCACGCGACGTTTGGAGGTGATCCAGAGAAGGTGGTCATGGCGCTCCTTGATGGTTCGGCTCCTTCGCCACAGGAACTGGAGTCAAAAGCGACAGCTGCATCTATCAGTGGGACTGTTGATGTGGCGGCGCAATTTGTCAACGAGCGGAGGAACGTGTTCGATGACGAAATGATGGACGTTTCGAAGTTGCGCATTGGCAAAGCAAAGTAGGCTTTCTTTCACTTACTACGGGCATCAATGTGATGAGGCTTTGATCATTGACAGGGGGGACGCATCAAATGTATTAAGGGACAAGTCATTCATTGAGGAGATGAAAGCAGATATCCTGAGGAGAGCCGAGACGGTCTCCGATGATGAAGAGGAGGAGGATGCGTTTACATCTTCCAGGCCCACAGGAATCGATTACGCATTTGATGAAGACGAAGACGCCGGTGCCAGCGGAATCAAAGTTGCAGGGGACGGGGAGGAGAGTGGCAGTTCGGATGCCGGCGATGATGGCCCCGACGACGCGGAGAGGCCATCCAAACCTTTGGATACCGAAACAATTCTTGAGCTGGCTTATATCAAGGATCCAAAGATGTTCGACAGGGACGGACAGACGCGTAGGAGCAAAGCGCGTGCAGACCTGAAGGCACAGACTGAATGGACTGATGAACAGATTGAAGGGTGGAGGATCATGTTGGAAAGAAATGTGAGCTAATCCGATATTCCTTTTTTTTCATGCCTATTCTGATTGCTCATCTAATCTGTACAAAGCCTCGAAAAGATAAGATATTACAAAAACATGAGTTTGCGGGAAATCGTCATCAAGCTCCTGTCTCCGCTATCACTAGCGGACCTTCAAACGGCGGACGTGATGGAGCTGCTGGTGGTGGTAGGGGTAGAGGTGGTGCTGGTCGTAGAGGTGGCAGGGGTGGCGGAAGTGTTCGTGGTGGCGCTGGTAGCACCAGAGAAAGGGCCTGGAAGGATAAGCACAAGGCAACTCATGCGAACCACAATCGTAAGAAAGGTCATGATAAGAAGATGGCCCGTGCTGGTGCTGGGGCACCTTAAGTCTCGTAGACTTACGTTTAGTCCCGTCAGCTGTTCTCGTTCTTATTGCGCCAATTCACTACCCATGTGAATGTTTCGAATCTTCCTGAAGAAGTCGTTTCAGACATCAGTATCGTAGACACGCTTATTGTAAAGTTGTTACAACTGAAATAAATTGCTATGATGGTGTGTCATGAAGCAAGATGGTAGCCTGTCAATAACAGACTTGAAATGTAAGTTTCATGGTCCAAGACTATGAAGGGTTCAGTTGTCTCGCAATATAGATTAAGCAGGACTATGGTATGTATCCGATGGCTCAGCTACACCGAAGTTCAATCAGGATGTAGGTGACTTGAGGAAGCCCCTACAAAAGTATGCCGCATCTGATGCATGATTTATAAGGGTGTTATCCAGGTTCTTTACATGGAGAAAATTACAAACCTTGTAGCTGCAACGATACATCTTAGGGCTAAGGCCACGTAAAGAAAACAGCCTCGAGGCAAATTTGCAACCGTCTTGACTCCCACCATGGACGCGGCCTCTGTACTGAGTGACGATGACTACGACGTTGTATCCAATCCAGGCCAACGTTCGCTTGAATCCAGTACTGCGGACTTTGGGCATATTCCAGTGCAGGTTGTCTATGAGCCACCTCCATCACAAATGGCTCGTGACAAAATCGAGTCCGTCTTGTGGACGGCAAACGACATCCAAGCCTACGTCCGTAAAGCTCTTGGTACCACAAAACCTATCCTACCTTTCAGTGACACTACAAAGCGAGTGTATGTAGATGGGGTGTTTGATGGATTGAGCGCAGGGTTTGCTGTAATGTCTTGTGGAGGTTAAGCTTCTACTGATTATGTCGTTCATGATCCTTTAGGTGTGCTCTCCGCCTCCGACAGGCCAAACTTTCGTTTCCCTCAGTCTACCTCATCGTGGGAGTGTATTCTGACGACCAACTACGATTGAATGGTTGTGTTACGTCCTTCCCTCATGTTGAACGTTGTGAAGTCGTAAGACATTGCCGATGGGTGGACGAAGTCATTACCGACGCTCCCTACGTGCTCAAACCCGAATTTATCGAACGTCACAGGATTGATTATGTGTCTCTCGAGGATGGGACATCTGTGGATCCTGGCTGTGATAAAGCAAGACTTAAAGGCTATGATGTTATGAAAGAACTGAGTATGTTCCATCACATTGTTCGGAATATGTCAGGACATGACTCATCGTAAGCCCCAGAGATCGTCATTCCAACCAGGAGGACGCCTGGGATTTCCTTGGCGCTTCCGGCGCTCTCGACGACTCCCATCCCTTCATATGAGCCAATTCAAGCTCATTCCTAGCATGACTAAAGTGCTTCATGATCTGCTCAGGGCTCGAAGCTCTGATTTACTTTGTGATCACGATCGCATTTGTTTTCTCAGTTATCGGACTTGACTTCATATTTGTAGCAGAGTACAAACGATGTCTTTTTCAGTTTTGTGCCAATTCTGAACGTTACAGCGAGTCTGGTGACGTGATCGTTATGTAAGTGTTTGGGGACCTCCACAGTGAAGCGACGTTTTATTTGTCAACCGGATACATTCACAACCGAGCAGTCTTGCCTCTGCTAGTCTCCAAGGATTCGATTCTACAATGCATACACAAGGATATCCAAGCCTGAATCATTCAAAAAGCGTTAGCTACAGTCCAAGTCACATAATTACTCCAACAGTTGCCGCAGCAATGGCTTGTGAAGGCTGCATCCCCACTACACACGTGACATCTCAATGTACTGAGCAGTGTGTTGTCATCACCTGCGATGACCCACACGAGCTGAATGAATGCCATGGGATTGGAAATCTGCAATGTAACCTGGTTTGTGACGGCGGTCCGGATTGTACAGACTGCGATGGTTTAGACAAAACCGTGAGTTCGTTCGCTGCACATATTGGTTCATCATCTTTTACGCTTGCTTTATAACTCCAGTGTTGTACCAATGGAATGTCCAACTCCTCGTTAATTTGGGGTTCTTCACTGGAGGAATTCCTTTGCTCATGCTCAGATCTACAGCATGCTCAAAGTACCTCGGGTTTCTGCCACCAATTACAGTGTACTAGCCCTTTAGAAGACCTGAGTCTCCACCCCTCACTACCATCGACTCCATTTGACACCCCTTCTCATACTTCTCCCGCAAACTCTCCAGTTGGCCTACCAATTCAACCGTCCGTTCAGAATACCACACTTTTCACCTGTCTATGGGGTCATTGTGAAGCGAAGTTCGCTTCTCTCACAGAACTTGTCGGACATGTGAACCTTGAACATCTCCGCCCGCCCGTTCATCAGAAGCAAGAGATAACTAGTGTGAACCCTACTTCAGTGACCGCCAATTTGGCTTGTCAATGGAACGACTGTACCGCTTACCCACCATATGCTATTCCTACGTCTTCTACAGGCGATCAAACCAGCGAAATCTTAGACTGTCTTACCAGCCACCTGCTTAATGATCACCTCGGTGTTATTGGCTTTAATCGGACTCCTGTCGCCACCACAGCTCCGCCCTCGAGACCAAGATTATCAGTTGAAAAGTCAGTGGAAGCTGATTTTCCAGCAATACCAAGCACGGATAGCATTAAGTGTCACTGGGAGTCATGTGGACGGACGTTCGACAGCAACGAGCTTTTGACGCAGCATCTCAATTCTGAACATATTGGATCTGGCAAAGCTTATTATGAATGCCGGTGGAATGGCTGTAATCGGTTTGGCAAAAACGGGTTTTCCAGCAAGCAGAAAATATGTCGACATTTACAGGTTAAAAATGCATATTTTATGTCTTCTCATGCTTCTACTAAACCTACGTGTCTCCTTAGACTCATACCGGACATCGTCCTTTTCAATGCAAAGTTTGTTCTCAATATTTTTCAGAAGCTGCTACGTTGCAACAACACATACGTAGACACACACAAGAAAGTATGCATGTTTTCGTCCTTCTTTCTCTTTTCTCATACCTAAATGCCAGAACCATATGTTTGCGATCATCCCGGATGTGGCAAGACTTTTGCGATCACCGGCGCCTTGACCATTCATAAACGAATCCATAACGGTCAAAAGCCTTTCAAATGTAAATTCTGTGATAAGTGCGTTCACCGTGCAGGTCAATATCTACCTCCGTTTCTAAAGCTTGTCTTACAAACTTAGGGGATTTTCTGAATCTTCTAATTTATCAAAACATGTAAATTCTCCTCCCAAGTTTTTCTATATTAGTGCTTATCATCCGCCCCAGTTACGAACCCACACTGGCGCACGCCCGTATTGTTGCACTGAGCCAGGATGCAACAAATCATTCGCACGGCCTGACCAATTGACGAGACACTTTGGGGTGCACAGGAAGAAGTTTTCCGACCAAACAGACGCTTCTTGAACACTGCTGTATTAGCTCAGTAATGTATACACCACGCGGCACCATCGAATACAAAATACCATTTGCCTGGAGAGTATGCAGCTGTTATATAGAGAATTATGTACGGATGGATTTGTAAAATTGAGGTCTCAAGTTGAAATTATTTTGCATACACACGAAAATTGCGATCGCCTACACCATCATTCGTCGTCGAACTCCTCTAATTCTCCAGTTCCCGGAATACCAAGTTGAACTACTTTGACAACATCCTCTAGATTGTCGTCCTCGACTTGCTGACTGAGATCAATGGTTTCTTCAAGTGAATTATCTCCTGAAGGGTCAAGAAAGTTGAGACATCCTCGTTGACAGCCGCGCCAACGTATTGGCACAGACCCTCCAACTTCCACACCCGCAATCATTGTTTCCCAAGTGTATCGCTCCTCCGCATGCTGAATAAATAGCCTTGGAGTGCACAGCCGTTGATGTTTTGGGGATGAACACAGCCCAACTCCTGTCATTTCTGAGGTAGATCTGATGGTGGCAGCATCGGTATCTTCCTCTAGATATACTGAGCCAGGAAGTAGTAGATTCAATGTCCTTCGAACAAACGGTGGCAGATCCCGTGAGAAGTAGACTTTTTGCAAAGGTAACTGCTCTGTTTCCTGCAGCACAGGCATTTCCTCTGGCAGGGGAAGCACATAATATGCTTCAAGTACGCTCTCTGAATTAGACTTTGTAGGATCAATTGGTGAAAGTAACAGCCTCAAGAGCAGCTCGTTAAGCGAGGGCACTCGATGGTTCAATAGTATTGTCTCGGAGACTTGTCGCTGTTTTGTACCAGAGAACTGCAGTCTTTTCCGGCTGATAGTTGATGAACCCAAAGAACAGGGATCAGAAGAAGGGGGCGGTGGCAAAAACGGGTTGGGAAAGAGATACAAAGATTTAAGAGTCATCTGTTGCAATTCTGCAGGCAAATACTGGATGTGATTCTGGCCGATGCTCAATTCTTCTAGGCCTCGCAATTGCACAATCTCCGGAGGGATATGTGCCAGCTGGTTGTTACCTGATCATAAACGATCAAGCAACTTTATTACTTCTCCATATAGCATCAAAACTCACGTAGCGATAGGATGGTCAAATTCTCCATATTAGCTGCACGGAATAAGGAGAGAGGGACGACAGTCAGGTTGTTGTTAGAAAGAAAAAGCTGTATCTTGTTTTTGGGGAGTCCTAGAGGTACTGTAGCAACACTCTGAGTGCGCAACATGGGCCTTCCCCATATGTCTGCACCTGCTGGTTCTGTCGCGGCACGATTCAGAGGTCGCGTGACAGGAAGGACAGTGGAAGTTCGCGGAGTAGATGGAACATAATTTGAGTCAGAACGCTCTGAAGAGGTCCAGAAATGAGACAAAACTTCAATGAAAGATTCTGGGATAGATGTCAGGTTGCAGTTTCTGAGTGATAGAACTCAATAAAGGTCGGTCGCAAATGTAAAACATACTGACTCCAGGCTGACGCGCCCATTACCTTCGTCGATGATAGACTCACTCGCCTTTTCCCAGATTTCTGCTTCGACTTGATCTGACGTCATAACGGTAGTAAATTGCGGGAGATATGTGCTGTTTGTTGGAGATAGCTGCGTATCCATTTCAGACGGTATGTGATACTTGAGTTTTTTCAGTGCGGTTGACGGTGTGATCGGGGATCTTGAACGTTTTTTCTCGTACTCTGGGGGTTTCCAATTATCCTTGGAGGCCGAGAAAGGGTCGCGTGTCAGTGATATGGAAAGGATATCATGTTCATGATATATCTCTGCGCCATGATCAGGCCCAGGAGATGAGGCAGGCGGTGAAGTATCAATAGATGGTCCTGTAGACGAAGGAGAAGAAGGAGGAGATGACAAGAATGGGGAATGAGGGTCAACAAATGATGTCGAGTACATGGAGAGAAGGTCCCGAGAGCACGATCATGTGACGGGCGCGCACACACACTTGAAGCAAACCGCGACTTGAACGTGCGGTAGACAATACTCTGCTAGCAATCTAATACATCAGATACCTACTCTAGCTACTGGCTTGCGACCTTTCGAGGGGCAAACTCGGCACATCTATTTTAGGCGACCACAACATGATTGAACACTGCCGACATGTGCCTACATGAGTCCACTAAATACAAGTTGTATGGTCTCGTACCCGGAAAAGCCAGGTAAAAATGATTATGAAGATTAAAATTGGACGAAGCTTCAAGCTTTGAGGGATGGCAAGTAAAGGCATTTAAGATCATTTCAATTAGTAGCAACGGAGGCATCGCTTTGTGAAGAAGGAATTTTAGGCGCCTTCGCAGGCTCAAGACTGATAATTTTGCCCTTCCTCCGCATTTCCTGCCATTTTTGAACTTGGCCGGTAATGAGATTCTCTCTCTTCTCCCTTCTCTCTGCGACCAACCGTAAAATGTGTGAACGTTTAGTTGCCATCGGCTCCTTCATGTCCCACCCCTTGCCCTGACCCTTGGTTAATCTCAACAACTCATACTTCCGCAGCGCGCGATTGTGCATTATCTGGAAATTGTCTTCGATAAACTTCTCCCGTTCCTCCTTTTCCTTTGCCGTCATGTCCTCAAGTCGGTGGGGATAGTAGAATGGATCAACCAAACCAACGACGGCACGCTTATAAGTCTTGAACGCCTTGCGCTTAGGATTGCGCCCCGACGGCTCAGGAGCAATGTAGTTATCTGTGCGGATATAGGTCGTTTTTACTCCATAGACGGCGAGAAGGTAAGAACGCAGATCGGTCTTGGTGACTGACTTGGGAATGCGGAAGGTGGCTTCGTAAGGGTTATAGGGTTCCCCTTTTGGGGTGTTATTGCGAACGAGTCGAATGATGATGTTGGGAAGGTAAACACGTCGGCCAACAACTTCTTTCTCCTCAACTCCACCACGCTGCACCGTCTTGAAACCGCGCACCCGAGACCTTCTCTCGTTTAATCTCTCAATCCATTGTACATCCGTGATTTGCTCCCCATCTATCACCTTAAGCTTCTGTGTAGCCTTGAGTCGTCTATAGCGCGCAAACTCAGTGGGTGTAAGACCCTCTGGCGTCGAGTCGGAAGTGCCAACTGCTATTGGGCCAAATCTTTTGCGGCGGCGCAGACGGACAGCAAGTGGGGTGGAAGCTGTCCTTGCGATGCGGGCTGCTTCAGGTAGGGCTGCCGGAGGTTTCGTGGAGTAGAAACGGCGGGTCGCGAAAACAAGACTTTGCATCAGAAGCGATGCAACGTCGTCTGAAGAGAAAGGAAGTTTGGAAATTTACTAGCACGTGACTCAAAATCACTTCCCAGGCCTTGATCATTACCAACTCATTCCCCAAGACTGCTTATAGCTAGCAACACACCTACTTGGACTCAGCCTCAACTGCGAGGATAGCTATGGCTATTACCTGCGCGAGGATTATCAGAGCATTCAGCTCAGTATGCGCGCCGATGACCGCAATCGTTAGCTTCTCGTTGCTCTTGACCTGGATATTTATCCTGTATCAGCCAAATCCCGGCCCTGGTTCAATTCAGAAACTTGGATGGCAGTCTTGGGAAGTTGTATCTATGTCAAATGAGTCACAGCGTCCAATACAAAGCAATGATACCAACTCAAAAGTGCCGATCGACTCCGAAACACCAGATGTGGATTGGTGGAACGTCACCTTACCAGAGCCACAAGTCGATTCATCAAGTTTTCCGTTGGACGTGTGGGCTCCATTGCTCCCTCACAGTACTGGTCGTATGTTGATGCCAAAATTTATCAATCGATTCAGTGTCTGAGACTCGCTCTCTTTCGCAGTTTCCGAAATTACTGTCACCCAGTGTAGGATAAATCCATCATTGTCTGAAGAAGTATGTGCTCCAGATTCAACGAGTGAGGAAGATGCTATCAAAGGGAAGTGGGTAAGGGTAAGACGCGATTTAAACCTTGAGGGAGGTTACCTGTCTCCCTATCTAGTAAGTTCCTCCTGCCAGTATAAACATCAATGCCTCATTGTTCTAAGAACGTCTATTATCGGCGTACAAGACGGCAA
This sequence comes from Termitomyces sp. T69sscA, assembly GCA_017657225.1. Lineage (NCBI taxonomy): Eukaryota > Fungi > Basidiomycota > Agaricomycetes > Agaricales > Lyophyllaceae > Termitomyces > Termitomyces sp. T69sscA. Next base: position 82,900 of record JAGGAQ010000005.1, read on the forward strand.
GATATCAACCTGATTACTGATATCCAACTTCTCGCTAGTGACGAGGAGCCTTCAACACCTGGCTCATGGCATAAGGTGACCACATCCCTCAGGGCGGGAATATTCCATGCCAACCCACTATACTTATGGTACCGGACCGGCACCACTGCAGGAGAAATGACTGCTGTTGAGCGTTCCAATATCATCACTGAGCTGGACGTCTTGTATGGTGAAGACGTTCCTTGGTATGGTTTCGACAAGCTTGAACCACCTACAACTCCCCAGAAAGGAAATGTGGAGGCTACTTGGCTAACATATAGACGTGGTGTGAAACGTAAGCTGTGGTAATCTACTTTTTATTTCATGATGACGATACGCTCAGCTCCACCACGCGCACCACCTTTGCATTTCTCCCGCTCCGGTAAATTCAAGATAATGCAGGTAGCCGATCTGCACTACTCTGTCTCTCAAGGCTTCTGCCGAGATACCGACCGAAAACCATGTGAACATTCAGATAACTTGACGACTACCCTCGTTGGTAAAGCCTTGGAAGCTGAAAGGCCAGATCTCGTCGTCTTCACAGGCGATCAGCTCAATGGACAAGGAACCACCTGGGACCCTAAGTCTGTTCTTGCCAAGTTCGCAAAGGCTGCCACCGACAAGAAAATACCCTGGGCTGCAATATTCGGAAATCACGACGAGGAGGATGGTATGTCAAGAGAAGAGCAGATCACGTTAATGAAGGGTCTACCCTATAGTCTTGTTGACAGGGGCCCGAAAGATGTTTCCGGAGTTAGTAATTATGTGTTGAAGGTGCTGAGCGCGGATCCGTAGGTTGAATCTCATTCTAAGTATGTGCCTTTGCAACTCTGATAATCAATAGCTCGAAAACACATCTCTTGACTTTATATTTCCTCGATTCCGGTTCCTACGCTAAAGGTTACTGGGATTTTTTCGGCTTCATTCCGACCGAATACGATTGGATCCGTGAGGTACGGTGATCGAATGAGTATGACGATGTAAGACTGAGTCGTTCTTTATCTTAGAGTCAAATCAATTGGTTCCTACAGCAGTCCAGTATGTTCTTTCGACGCAAGATTCTAATTTAAACGCCTAAAGTACGTTTTTAGGTATGATCAAACCAATTGAGAGGCCATTCCGCCCTGATTCAACAAAGGATCTTGGTCATGCGTGGAAAGTAAGACAAGAACAGATTACTCCTGACACACGAAGGCTGGCGAAGCCCAATGCGCTGATGTTTTTCCATATACCTCTGTGAGTTCATACCCGTAGCCTCGATTACAGCTTAACTGGAATCTGTCAGACAAGAGGCTTATACAAAGGCGGACTCCGATCCCCGAACGCATATTGCCCTTGATGTCGGCGTTCATGGTCAAGAACCTCCAGGTAATGCGAAAGGCAACGCAGGATTCTATGAGAACGGAGTTCTCAAAGCTATGGAGAGTGACCATGTTGGAAAAGGCAATGCTCTTGAAGTGAAGGTTATTGGAAATGGCCACTGTCACAGTAGGTCTAGATCCATCCAACGACAGCGGGAGTATTTGAAGTCCTCTGCTAGTTACTGAAAACTGCCGTCGAGTCAAAGGGGTCTGGAATTGTTTCGGGGGTGGCGGGTGAGTACCTTGCCGACACGTTTTGTCAACATAACTGAATTCTGTTTATAGATCCTACTCAGGATATGGAAAAGTTGGGTAGGTGGTGCTACGCAGTTATAGCCTTTGCCGATACTCATCCGTGCAGCTTCGATCGTAGATTTAGGATATATGAGATCTCCGATTATGGAGAGACGATCAGAACTTACAAAAGGACAGAGAAGGATGAGATTGTGGACGACATGTTTCTGGCGGGTAAAGGAGCTCCATTGTAACCAGACGTTGTCTTATCTGGGGTATTTATCGATCACTGTAATATTATCGAGGCTTCACAAGAAATGAAGTATGCATATTTCTCTTCGAACAAGTAATATCAGTTACATGTATGTAGTATTACTGCATGTCAGGACTGATGGAGAGAGCCTGTTTTTTCTCACGGAACTTAGAGCCGAGTTCAGCTCTGAACTTCGAGAGGCGTTTTCCCCTCCTCGTAAATTACTCTTCCATCGCGTTCTCCATGGCGACAAGGTCGAGCGGTAGCCAAGGTCATTCATCGCGGCGCGATAATCAGCCAGCGCCATCATCGTCATCAACAGCGAGCCGCAGTGAACGAGGCACGCGTCATTCAGTGAGTCTTGATGCAAACTGCTGTCCGTGCCGGTATTTAGTCCTACAAGTCCAAACCCGCTGTAGAATCGGCTGTTACACGCCTGTTGGTTTCAATAAAGCAGCTTCTCGAGTCTCTGACGCAATGGAGCACTTCGAAAATTGACGAAAACGGTGTCAGTGATGTATATGTTCGTCTCGGAAACGACTTCAACGGAGCTGTGGCTGCCTTCTCAAGATACGGTATTGATATGGTGTAAGTGCCGGCAGCTTAGTCTTAACCACCATATTTTTGATTCTCGGACCTCGTATCTTAGTGAACTTATGTCAGTACCTGAAGATCTCCGGAACGTTCTTGAACAATGCCTGGCCGAAGAGGCTACAGAAGAGAATCTCGAAATCTATTTGCCCACTGTAAGACGTATCATTACCGATCTGTTGACAGGTTTGCGCGGGAAGCAATCGATATATCGCCGGCTACAGCAGAAATCAGGAGATTCGATGGGTGGACATGAGAGGGCGGACAGCCGTTCCTCACGTGGAGAGAGGAAATCAGAGCGGACGTCAGGGAAAGGCGAGCAAGGGCATAGGTCGCAACATCCACGAACGACTCCAGAGGGGGAGAGACCCGACCGCGAGAGTGGATCTCAAAGGAATGGGCAGTCATCTTCATCTGGAAGAAAGGCAGACTCCTCGCGGGCTGCAACACCTAACAATGACGACAGGTTCATTGGAGGGTTTGCACCTCCCCTTATCGAGCAACCGTTACGAAATTCAGAGTTAGAGGAAGAGAACACCCCGGTTCCAGGGGACCCGAGAATAAAACAACGTTCTCCGCTCAGTGCCTCAGATGTCCCATCTTCCCCGCAACAAGGCCTTTCACCTAGTCCCGCACCTGTCCCTGTTGAAATCGTCCCGAAAGCTTCACCCACTCCGGTTGTACCTGCAAGTGTGAAGAGGTACTCTCTGGTCGATAAGCCTATGTCTCCGCCCGCTGTTGTCATCGAACTTTCCAGTCCTGGCCAGGACAATGAAAGATCTTCTCCAACGCCTGACACATCTCCGGAAATTGTGCCTGCGATGGCGAACTCTTTGGCTGCGTTGAAAAAAAACGACGTACTTGAAAGACGTGCATCCAAACGATTTTCTACCTTTAACATATCTAAAATGACTGGCGCGTCACCACGAGAACGCCCTGCTCGTAGCAGTCACTCCAATCGACGGTCTTTTGCTGCGTCGTCAGCATTGACACCGGGAGAGCTAGCAGTTCTTACTGAAGAGGCAGATGACGGCGAATCCCAGGGAATGGCAATGACTTCTTTGCGCCGTGAGGGTAGCGCGAGATCACGACCAAAATCCAGGGCTAACACACCTGAAACGCGACAGGATACACCACCTGTACCGAAGTTGCCGAAATCTGTGCAGTCGTCTACGACAATTGAACTCGTGCATAAACCTACTGATGGCTCGATGGAGAGCTCTGATGATCCTTCCAAGATGACGGTCTTTTTACAAGTTGGGCGTGACGTCAAGAAAGCTGTTATCGAGTCGAGTATTACCTTTGCCTCTTTGCGAGTCTTATTCGTGGACAAGTTCTCGTACAGTCCAGGACAGGATAATTTCCCCGCGATATACATCCGCGATCCGTCGAGTGGTGTACAATATGAACTCGAAGATACCGATGAGGTCAAAGACAAATGTCTCCTCTCTCTGAACATAGAACGTAAGTTTCCGGAAACCCGGGTTACCTACTAGTTCACTGAAAATAAGACCATAGCTCTCGACCAGATCAAGCAACATATTGACGCCAAAATCCTTAGTCTTTCTAATGAGCTCGTAGAACTGAAAACCGCGGTCACATCCTCCAGTCAGCGACAACAACCTATGCTATTTCCAAACATTGTTGCGGAGCCACTCGCCGAGAGCACGCCTCTCGCGAGCCGCCCTTCTGATCGCCAATTTGCCCACGTCGCTCGACGGCTGTCTCGTTTCGTGGGCGACGCTGGTGGCTCTTTCCAGTCCATTCAGTCGCAGATCCAACCTCAGATGACTGGACAGTCTTTGCAACCGCAAATGACCGGCGCTTCTATCCTTTCAGACTACTCAAGCCGGATCGTCACTGATCTGAAGACACAGTTCGACGAGGTGCAGAATCTACGCCGTGACCTCGGCATCATGCGACAACTTTACACCCAGTTTATGAAACAGACGAAAGATTCTTTGAACACACTCAGATCACAAACGGGTTCTGTCAAACAGATCGCTCTTACCAGCGTCGGTGGTGCCAGAGGCTACATTGACACAGGGAAAAAGAAGCTAGACTCACGTAGTCAGAACGTGTTGACTGACGTGGAGAAGCTCCTGGACACCGTCGAAAACTTGAAGGACGATGTCATCAAAAGACAAATCACACCGAAGGAACTCATTGTCAAAACCATTAAGAGGGACATCGACTCCGTTCACAAAGAACTCGAGAGTCTCACAGAACATATCAAAACAATTAAGCCGATGTGGAAGAAAACCTGGGAGGAAGAGCTGCAGAACATCGTCGAAGAGCAGCAATTCCTGACTCATCAAGAGGAGTTCCTACACGACCTTGTCGAGGATCACAAAGCCGTCGTTGAGATGTTTGGGCACATCGATAAAGTCATCTCTCTCCGTAACCCAGGACCAAATGGTACCATCAAGCCGCGTAGTCGGACTTTTCGACCCCCACCACCGTCCGAGGGTGACGGTCTCAGCAACGTGATGCTTGAGATTCGTGGTGCCGCCGTTGACCCAGAGAGAAGGATGAAAGCTATCGAGGCCAACCAGAAAAATAGGCAGAAGGAGCTTGAGACGCGGTCTGACGCACTCCACGCTGAGTTGCATGATTTTGTGGATCAGAAGAAGTTGAGGATGACTGGCGGCGCAGAAGAGGCTGAGCGGGTGCGCCAAAAGCGAAGTGAGGCGACTCTCAAAGCAATGTTCAATTTGAACCTTGCCTCTCCCCAATCCTTGAGTCCAGATCTTCCTACGTCACCTTAATGAATCGCGTTATTCGTTCGTAAACTCGTATACTTTTTCTCTTTGCTAAATAACTTCGCTTCATCGCATTGTATATTATTTTGCATTAATCATCCTTGGTCAACTTGACTCGCCGACTAATCCGCTGCAGCATATCTGATCGCTTTTACACATATAGCATGCTAATCGTTTCACACACATATCGAATCATACGTAATTGCAATGTCGACTTTGTCGTCGTGCAGAGAAAACAAGAAATTTCGGTATCTTATCGGCTCAAAAGCTCTACATAGAATTACAAATATGCCGTCTGCAATGGGTATCCCTTTAACGCAAGTTTCAATCCACCGGTCGTCCGATGCTGTTATTACATCTTAATCGTTCCCTTCTCGTTTTCATTCATGGACACCCTGAAAGACAGAGCTACCCATGCCCTTGAATGAGCGCAATGACTTTGTGCCAAACGACAAATGTCTCGTCCAATTCGTTAATGAGGCAGAAACACTCCTGAAGACCAGAGTCAGACATCGTGCCGAGACCGAGATTGATAACCGGAACTCACGGAGCCCTTTTGCGAGGAGCCTGGGGCACGACATCTGTCGGCAGTTGGACTCGCCGTGGGGTGAGCATGAGGTAGGAGAGACTGAATGGCAATAGACCCATAGTGGTCGCAGGTGAGTGAAGGTTGGCGAGGGGTCCGAACCCGGGAGCAAACTACCTTTGAGACCGATTGATTAGTCAAAAGAAGCTCTTAGTAGGTTCTTGTACGTCTTGGAGTATTGTCCTTGGCCAGGCAAAGATCACGCCGGCCAAAGCGAACAATTGCATACAGATCCCATTGCTGTCAACGGCTGGTCCAATTGCAAGCCCTCCTGTTTAATGCGATAAGATAAGATTGTGATCACACGCAGCTTTGTGGTACCCGTGCGGAAAGACACCTGCATTCTGTTCACTGTATCCGAGACCATCGCGGGTGGCGTATACACACAATATCACAAGCCACATACTTGTCTTCCCATCCAGCGCTTTGGCAATCCCCATTATGTCGCTAGTATGAAACCCGGTGTGCCGGCGCCATTGCTTATAAAAGAACGCGCTTCTTTCAAGCACCCGCCTGCCCTTCCTCTTTCCCGTATCCTTACCCTGTACTCATAATATCCATGCCTCAGGTGCTTTGTCGCGCAACCTTTTCTTGAATACAGTGTTGCTGATGCTATTCATCCAGGCTGAAGCAGCGCAGCTTAGTACCTATACTCTCGATGAATCATCCAGGCAGCAGAACGCTGCGTTCATCAACCAGACAAACATCAAGAATTGTCCTCGATGTGAGCTCATGCTTTATCAGTCGAATGACTGCGCCTGATGTCTTCTTTCCAAACCTAGATACCGCTAAGGACTCCACTCGGAAACAACTTGCTCACGATATCCTTCAAGACCTGAATACCATGTAAGGACTCTTACTCGTAGAGGCTTATGATATCATCTCACGGGTGTATGTCGACAGAGAACGAATTGCCAACGTTTTCGCTGTTCACTGAAATTCTACGCCGACCATATGCTTACGCAGATATCATGTTACAAAACCTTCGTTCGATACAATAGCCATCGCATATATTCTCTTGATGTAGTTTCACGTTAGTATCAGTCATGTCAAGTACTGTATCTCCGATGATAGTGTGTATTTATATTCCGAGACTTTGCCATCCGTCTAACAAGATTCCATGTCGGACGGTACTTCGATCAAATCACAACCACTTCGATGTTCTCATATCTATCGAATGCATGCTGCCATAACCCCATCTTCACTTGCCATTATTGAGTTTTTTGTTCGGTTCGCCGTCTTCGTCCCCCCGATTTGTTCCACAATTAGCCTTAATGTGATAGCGTGTTTCCCACCTGCGATTTTATGCTAGAGATAGGGGCTGCGATGCGCTCAAAAAAGTGATGCAAATCCTGGAAGCTGAGTCATGAGACAAAAGTATAAACGTAAAGATTAAGAGACAGGGAGGTTTCATCTGCGATGGCGGGAGGTATGGAATCTGACGTTCACTTCTTGTGCATGCTGAACTTTATATGACGCAGACCTATCATTCACGACGATGCCATGCCCTTTCTGACCATGTTAATACGTGCACATGCCGAGAGCGCGTCAAAAGTTGCCAACAACTTCCATTAGCCGATTAGATAACTGCTTGTCAGCGGGACCAATCCATTGTGTGCAGTGGAAGTCATCCTCCACAAGTATGAATTCAAAACCCAACGAAAAGCTTCTGCGATGTGTAAGTATTGACCAGACATCTGGGCGCGTATCAATGCCGACGTAGAACGTTATGTTGGTTAAAGTAAATGTTTGATGAACGTCATTCAAGGCCGTATGAATGAGTAAAGAATGAAAGGGTAATATTGATATTGAGATAAGGTAGGAATGAGTCAATGGTCGTCGTAATGGAAAGTCTTTGATGCATCGAAATCCGGATGAGAAAGAGAGAATGACTATCTCCAGAAGTGATATGTTTTCGAGTGCGACAGGAACATATCTCGCTGTCGTCTGACTTTGTATTTCATAGAGTAATGCAAACAATGCAAGGGACATAGAGCCGTCTCATACTAAGTTTGGGTTATACGTCGGGTGTCTGGCAGCGTCGGGTTGTGAACTAATGAGGCCAAGCGAGATACTCATCGGACGATCGCCCCCGCGCCAAGTATTGCCAGATTATACATAGCCACGGCGCGTTACGAGCCAAGACAGTAAGATGCATAAACATGTTCCTTAGATGAAGTTATTCGCTTTGTTCGATTGCCTCGAGAAAACTGAGCGCGTCTAGTTCTTCGAAGACAGGGAGCTGGCCGACACACACGCATTATTGCGTTAAGTATTCACGGCTGATAGCATTGGAGCATTGACGCAGGAAAGAGATAGACAAATGCAGCCTGGACTACACGCGAGAGGTAGGTAGAAAGAGTCAGATACCGAATATGGAAGACCATAGAGATGAATGGTAAGTGATGGAACAAAGAAGGGAAACGGCAACGAAAGCAAAGGCCCGCACGTTATTCATGAAGGTCGCGATCGCGATCTTGTCAATGTGAGAATTGGCATTCCTAAGAACATCAGTCAGTGCCCTTGGGATAAGGAAATCCACAAACAAAGCTCAAGGTAAGCTTCATAAGCTCAAAACTTCTTCTGGACTAAGGTACCTGTCGAAAATAGCTATATAATCATACTGGAAAGATTCATCCGCCCAATTGTCACAGGAATCTTTTCTGTCATCAGTATGTCAATTGCCAGACACTAAGGCTTGCTGGTCGCACAAGTCAAATGAGAAAGCAAGAGTAGAGGAGAAGGATCGATCTTGCGAGATACCTGATGCACTAGTGGCGCCTCCAGTTGGAGAGAGAGAATGGCGAAGGAAGAGACCACCAGGCGGCAAGCAAAGAGCTGAAATTTGAAGAGCGATTCATGTCCTGCGCCTCAAACACCCACTTACCCCACTCTTTTAGAACAACGATTCCAATATCAATATAAAAATCTAGGAAACAACAACATCGATGGAATTCCGGCTCATTGTCAAACTGTCAAAGTAGTGCAAAGATAAGAACAGCGCTCACCTGTTCGAAGGTCGAAAATGATCGGTGGACAATTATAACAGATACTTGTCAATGTCAGACGGACGCTCTTTTATAAATCTACAACGCTGATATATGTATTACAAAGGACTTTTTACTGCTTCGCGCCATAGGCGAGCTCCAAGACAGGTGGACCATTATCTGTAGTTCCAAAGCCATAAACCATGGAGTACAGATGAATATGCCTTCGTAACTCAATCTATGTATATGAGCCTTGGACGAAGGGAAGTAGAGGAATCATTGATCAATAAAGCCTGGGAGATGTATCTCCCGAATGGTCTAATCTGAACCACATCGGTATTGATTTCCATATCTTCTCTCTCTCCCTTGCCGCCCAGGCCTCCAGAGACTTGGCACAGGCCTTACACTCAGAGAATTCGGCGCTTTTCAATTGTCCTAACTCTTCTGCCACATACAGGGGGTCATAACATCCCCGTTCGCGATCGAAGAGATAGTGCTGAGTAGCCAATGTAACGAGCTCTGAAAAATCCTTTCGGCAAGCGGCAGCAGACACACACACGGCGGCCTTGCGGCTGTGTGTCGGGTTGAGTTGAGTCGATCGAACACTTTGAGTGCTCCCCATAGCTGTAATTAGAGATGTAATGGCATTCTGGCTCGCCTCTTTACCAAGACAGAGTCTCTCCAGATCTGCATTCGAAAGAGTTGAAGGAACTGGCGGTAAAGGCCGGTAAGTCTTATCTTCTTCAGTCTGTTCGAATATATGGCCGAATGCGTAGCGAGAAAGATCATAGAAAGCGGCGGGTAAGAGAGATGGTGCATCAACTTCTCGTGCGAGACTTATCACAGCCTAAAGAACTGTCAACGATAAACTCAGTGAAAGAGTAAAATGACAAACGATTGGATGGGGATAAGGATGACTAGTATTGGTCAAGTCAGTTTCATGTGTACGCGCAAGATCTTCTCTTGCGTCCCATTCCTTCAGGCTGGTTGGCCAAGCTTTGTTGAGGTGAGTCAATGCCTTGGCACGTAATGAATCAATGAGATATTTCGTAGATAATCGAAGGACGCCAGATACGACGCGGAAATCTTCCTGGTCATTATTGCCAAATATCCTGCGGCGACAATTAATACAACGAACGTTTGAGGAGACGTTTCTGCCAACATACGGTCCATCATACAAAGCAGTTAAGAGGTTTCCAACGTCCTCAGCAGTGTCATGTAGATCAACGATAGGAAGTTTCTCTATGCCATCCTGCAGTCCTTGGTTCGTTATCATGTCAGTAATACGTGTTTGAGGCTGTGGCATAGAAAACATGTCTCTGAAAAACGCAGAGTGGCGTTCAAGCACTGACATATGGACTTTGAAAAGTGTCCTTTCCGCCCGACAAATGACGCTGCCATCGTGAAACCATATATTGGCGTGGCGAGTGGCCTGTGACGCGAGCGCCTCGTCATCCTTATCAGACACGTCAATCGCAGGCGAAGAGACGTAGTTTATTGGGGAAGAGGGCAGACGTGAATCTGAAAACCCAAAGCCGGAAGAAGACCGCACAGGAAGAGAATATGAGTCTACACGCTGCGAGTTCACGCTCATGTCTAAGACATGGACCTAATCAACATTCCGTCCAGGCGTACGTTCTGGAGCCGACAGAAGATGATGCTATCTTATCTTATCAACACTAGACTAATCTTTGTTCCGTTTCGATCTTCTTGTCTAGCGTGTCCAACATCGCGCGCAAGTGCTCGGCATCTGCAATGAGTTGGCTGATGTTATTCTCTCCTTTTTCGTGACTCTTCGGGGACGGCTTGATCTCGGCTTTGAGGCTCAATTCATCGACGGCTTTCTTTACAACTTGGGTCCATGTCGTTCCCTCCCTTTCCAGCTCCTCGGAGAGCTGATCTTTGATCCTCCGACACGCACCAACACCGTCATACCCGAAAGCGGTGTAAACTTGCACCAGAGATGCTCCTGCTTTGGCATACTCGAGAGCATCGGCGCCTGAGGAGATGCCACCACATCCGATCAAAGGAATGGATGATGGCAGATGTGAGCGAAGAATGCGAAGCGCCTTCAACGAATATGGCTTGACTGGAGCGCCCGACAGACCACCCAGTTCAGTTTTGTTGCCTAGAATAAGGTGGTCATGACGGTGCCGCTCAAGGCAAGACATCTTACTCACTGCTTACAAGAGAATCTGGTCTTTGAATGGTCGTGTTGCTCACGATCACTCCATCAATTTTGCTGTTTCTAATGACATCCGCAATGTCAATGATCTGGGCCTCATCCAAGTCGGGAGATAACTTGAGCAGTAATCTTGGTCTTGTAGATGTAAGGTCAGACACGGGTAGGTTATCGCGAGCCTTTGTAACACCATCAAGGAGTTTTTCTAGCAGGTCGCGATTTTGAAGCCCTCTAGAAGCAGAGAATTAACTGAGGGGACAACTTCTGAGATAAAAGCACCAACCTAAGGCCGGGTGTATTTGGACTAGATACGTTAACTACCAGTACATCAGCATAAGGGCCGAAGTTACGGACACCGGCGACGAAGTCGTCGATGGAGTCTGTTGGGGAATCTTTGTTCTTGCCCAAGTTGACTGCAAGAACAGATTCTGGGCGAAGAGCTGCATTACCGGGTGTTTGTCGAAAAGTAGGGATACGAGCACGGAGTCGGGCAAGAACGGAAGTATGTCCATCTGACGGGAAACCGTACCTGTTAATCAGGCCGGAATCTTCCAAAAGGCGAAACACTCGAGGTTTCGGGTTTCCTGGCTAAAGAAATAAATGTCATTTTCTGAACACCGGGGAGTAAACTTACTTGTGGTTTCGGCGTAACGCTTCCTATCTCAACCCAGCTAAAGCCAAGGTTAAAGAGGCCTGCAAGTCTTTAACATGGATGAGCAATCATAAGGTAGAAAGACTTCACCATCAATTGCCTCGCCATCTTTATCAAAGCCTGCAGCAAGTCCAATTGGGTTGGAAATCTGATTGCCCAGGAACTAGTGCCGAGATGAAGTCTCAACATGCAATGAGTAAAATTGGACAGACCTCCGATTTCAAGCGTGAATCGTCGGAACAAGGATCTCTTGGTCCAAGTCCGCTTTTCAACACCTTGACTGCAATTTTGTGACCTAATTCTGCGTCCAATGCGTGTCGTAGGACAGGAGTCAAGATATATCGATGAAGCGCGGAACGGGCATCGAAATAATAGACAGCGAATAAACCGGCTGAGACAACAAAAGCAGTTGCGTAAATCCCTGTTTTAACAGCTGAGCGCGGTGATGCAGTCGACAGGGGCCGAGAAGAACTTGGGAAGCGTGCAACAAGCCTCGGCCCACGTCTAAGGGCCAACATTATAGGGATTGTCGTATATTTAGGTGATGTTCACCCAATTGATTTTGTGATGAGCTCACACGTGAGCTAATTGACTCCGTAAACTGATGTCAACTTGAATGACCAGTACACACCCATGGCAGTACATACATTGAATCCTCTCTCATTACCTTGCAGGCTATGATCCAAGTTCTTGCTCAAAAGACGGCCCATGAGTCTGGATAATGTAAAATGGCAGGGCTATCATCGTAGGATCATAGTTGCAACCGCTCTTCCGGTTTATACACGACGATCGACTGACGATAACGACAAAGATCATACATTGTTTGAGAACTACATGGTTTGTGTTTCTGCAGAACACCTCTGAATGAGATGACGATTAAGGGATGGATAAATAAATCAGCTTCGATGGTCATCAAAATAAATCCATCCATTTGACTGCCAACTATGAAGCCTAGCAAGGTCAACCGAAGGTCTTTGTGTGCCGTAGAAATCCGCAAAGACCCTTTTGCGAGTAGCGATAAGAGACAACAAACTATGAGGTCCCAGTTTTCTAGTATGTTCAGCATTGATGCCCAGGCGATAATCCATTGAAATCAGCTGATGTGGGGTGAAGTCCAAAACTTGACCTATATATATATGGTCGGCAAGATATCGTCGGCCAACTCCGACAAAAAATTTGTGGTTGCTGATAACTTTGGACGTCCATTTGCTCCCGCCTCATTTGTCCTCTTCCCCTTCCTCCTTCTTTCACGATGGATGTGCGTAATGCATTAAACTTGATCGTTCGGCATGGTTTCCACTAACTTACTCACTTTCTTTCTAGCCGATCTTTATCCAAAATCTACACAATCTGCTTGTCCAGACAGTATCTCCTGATACCAACAGTGTCAAAGCTGTGTGTGCGATCATTGAACAATAGATATGCATCTCGATCTGAATGCCTGGTTCTACCTACAGGCGACCGCACAATTGAATACAGACTTCTACAAGACCCCAGCATGTATACCCGCTCTTGCTAGTATCCTGGCAAGCTCACCAGAACAACCTGTATGTCGCGTCTAAACTCTTTCAAACCCTTATTACAACGTGTCTAGGTTCGACAACTCGCTGCCGTCGAGCTGCGGAAACGAGTAGCACAAAACAGTGGTAATCTATGGATATCACTTTCCCAAAACGAGCGCGAAGAGATAAAATCAAGACTTCCGGAACTGATCTTGGCTGAGGTTGAGTGAGTCTGTTCCTCTACATGACCCTTATACAAGATATCTGTTTCTGATCGCAACTCATATTTAGCAATCTCGTTCGCCATTCTGCCGCAAGGGTCGTTGCAGCTATCGCCACGATCGAGATACCTCTTGGAACATGGGGCCAGCTTCTACCTTTCCTTCACCAGACTTGCACGTCACCACAAGTATCGCATCGCGAAGTCGGCATCTATATCCTTTTCACTGTGCTCGAGAATATAGTCGAAGGGTTCCAAGAACACCTTCAAAGCTTCTTTAAACTCTTCGAGCAATTGTTGGTTGATCCTATCAGCATCGATGTCCGAATCACAACCGTTAGGTACATTTGTGAGGTTCCTTTTTGACGTGCGATAACTCACACCTTTTCAGAGCTCTCGGCGTTATAGCTCAATATATTGACTCTGATGATAAAGACGATCTCGTATATTGTTCTCTCTCTCGTAAACTATCGACGATACTAACCTTATCTTTAGAAAGCATTCCAGGCTCTTCTACCTTCCATGATTCAAGTCATCGGACAATGCGTCGAGACTGGCAATGAGACTGGTGCAAGGCAATTATTCGATGTCTTGGAGACACTTCTCATTCTTGTATGTATCTGTGACCTTGTCCGCGAATCAAACTCACTTGATGCTGTAGGAAGTGCCGATTCTCGGTAGACATATTCCTGAACTCGCACATTTCCTTCTTCAATGTGGAGGTAATAGGAATTTTGAAGGCGAGCTTCGCGTTCTCGCTCTAAACGCCCTCAACTGGACTGTACAATAGTTCGTGCTCATTTCAGATTCTACTGTATGTAGTCTCACATCAATTACAGCAAAAAATCCAAGATCCAGAGTAACAATCTTGCTCCTGCTATCCTTGAGGGTCTTATGCCCATCGCTACTGAAGAAGAGCCTGAAGATCTGGATGATGATGCTCCTTCTCGTGTGAGTTCTTGTAGGGTCAAGAATTTGTTAAATTTGATTGACACCTCGCCGATTTCAGTCTGCCCTCCGTATTATTGATGGTCTGTCAACCAACCTGCCTCCCTCCCAGGTATTCCCTGCTCTTCGTACTCTCATACTTCAATACTTCAGCTCGCCTGACCCCCAAAACCGCCGTGGCGCTATGCTCGCGCTCGGTGTCAGTGTTGAAGGTTGCAGCGAGTATATGACCCCCCTCATGAACGAAGTCTGGCCTATCATTGAGGCTGGTCTGGTCGATGGTGATACTTCGGTCAGGAAAGCCTCATGCGTGGCGGTCAGCTGTCTCTGTGAATGGCTCGAAGATGAGTGTGCTGCTAAACATGCCGTCCTTATTCCTGTATGTTGTTTTGTTTATTCTTGTCAAGTGTAAAGTGGATGTTTAATTTTTGTATTCTAGCGTATCATGGATCTCATGAACAACGCTGAGACCCAGCGATCGGCTTGCACTGCGCTCGATGCCCTTCTTGAAATCCTCCAGGATGTCATCGACCAATATCTACCTCTCATCATGGAGCGCCTTGCAGGTTTGCTCGAAACTGCTCCTCTTCCTGTCAAGGCTGTCGTTACTGGCGCCATTGGCAGTGCTGCTCATGCCTCGAAGTCTGGTTTCCTTCCTTACTTCCAACCCACCATGGCGCACATTCAACACTTCCTTGTGTTGACTGGAGAAGGGGAGGAGATCGAACTCCGTGGAATTACCATGGATGCCATCGGCACATTTGCGGAGGCCGTTGGAAAGGATATTTTCCGTCCCTACTTCCCAGACATGATGAAGCAGGCATTCCAGGGTATTGAGATGGGTAGTGCAAGGCTCAGAGAGTGTAGTTTCCTCTTCTTCGGTGTAATGGCCCGTGTTTTCGGAGAAGAATTTGCTCAGTATCTGCCGAACGTCGTTCCGGCCTTGTTGGCCAGTTGCAAGCAGGACGAGCACGGAGATGAATCTATTTCTCGTAAGTCTTGCTTTTTCATCTGCTCACGTCTTTGAGCGATATTTTACATAGTCTCCGTCGCCGACGCTTCCTCTGCCTTTGCTTCTGGCTCGTCTCCTGCCAATGCCGCCGCTGCGGGTGATGCGGACACTTCTGTCGAACTCGAGGATGTCAACCTCGATAAGCTGATGGATGTCAACAGCGCAATCGCCGTTGAGAAAGAAATAGCTGCGGATACCATTGGAACTTTGTTTGCCGCTTGCAAGGCTCATTTCTTCCCCTACGTCGAACAGTCTGCCCTCGAACTCGTTGCGCTTCTTCCTCATTATTATGAGGGTATTAGAAAGAGCGCAACTGACTCGCTTCTGGAAATCGTCAGGACTTTCTACGATTTAAGCGACCCACAGGAATGGAAACCCGGCGCGAACGTGGTAGGTTCAATTGGTTAGTATCTCGCGATCCATCATCTGACTGTCTATCGTAAGGTTGTTCCACTCAGTCCTAGTGTCAAGGAACTTGTTGACCATGTTTTGATCCCCCTTTTGGAGATGTATGAGACTGAAGACAACAAGTGAGTTTCGTGATCTCTTTGCACTTCAATCTTCCACCCCTTCATGATGATATTATCAACTCAGCTCACTTCGAGCCAGTTGGCCGTGAGACCATTAATGTGTTCTGAATGATCTTCTATTTCTTCAATTTTCCATCTCATTTTCGAGGTGCTCGATGCTGATCAAAGGTCAAATTTAGATCCGTTGCTTCTTCCCTATGCGTAGGTCTCGCAGAGACCATCAACAAAGTTGGACCTGCATTCGTCGAGGGCCGTAAGTCTCTTTTTAGATGTGTAGTGGAATAGACTTGCTGACACTGGTTAATGTTTGATTAGAGCTCGAGACCGTGTGTAACATCGCCATCCAGATCTTGGAGCAAAAGGCATTCTGTCAACAAGATCCCGATCAAGACGAGGCAGAAGAAGCTCCCGAAGATCAGGCTGAATATGACTCTGTCCTCATTTCATCTGCTGGCGACCTCGTTTCTGCACTCGCCCAGGCTCTGGGCTCCGACTTTACTCCCGCTTTCAACAGATTCTTCCCTCTGATTGCGAAATACTATGTATGCTTCTGAATTTTATCTCATATCACACTTACTTATACTATGGCTACAGAAAAAGAATCGTTCTTTGAGTGACCGTTCTTCCGCAATCGGATGTTTTGCAGAAATTATCGCTGGGATGAAGTCAGCCATCACTCCCAGTACCTTACCTCTCCTTGATCTTTTTTACCGTGCTCTCGGTGATGCCGATGCTGAAGTGCAGAGCAACGCTGCCTTCGCTGTAGGACAGCTCGTTGAGAACACTCAAGATGACCTCGCCCCTCAGTATCTTCACATTCTTGGAGCCCTTCGACCACTCTTTAATGTAACGCCCGATTCTCCTGCTGCCAAGCTCAATGCAAAGGACAATGCTGCTGGTGCCGTTGGTCGTCTCATTGTCCGTAACATGCCCGCTGTACCCCTTGACCAAGTCCTTCCCATCTTTATTGACGCCTTGCCTTTGAAAAATGACTATCTCGAAAACCGGCCCGTCTTCCGTGCCATCTTCCACCTCTTCCAAACCAATGGCGCTGCACTTTATCCATTCCTTGATCGCCTACTCCAAGTTTTCGCCCACGTTCTGGACCCAAGCCATGCTGATCAAATTGGAGACGACATTAGGGCTGACCTCATCCAGCTGATTGTTGCCATTAATAGGGAGGATCCCGCCAAGGTACAGGCGTCAGGTCTAGCTATTTGGCTACCTGGTGCTTAAGTACGATTTTACGTGTCCCCGTTTTCTTTTCGTTATGTGTTTCCGATCGGTCTTTCACTGTTAATATGAGAACATTTTGATTACTTACACTCTTAACATTTACCTACATTAACCTTGAATGCAATTTCGCTGTTTGACATGTGACCAGTGACAGTAGCGCGTTGTTTTCTGTTGTTATGGCGTTTTTACACAAAGCTGAACATCCACTTGTGAGCTCGCTGGCCGACTCGTGCGGCCAAAGACGAACACGCTCCCCGCCATTATTATTTCCTATGCTCATCCCTCTTTTGACCTTCCTTTCTCTTGCCCTCACCGTGTCCTCTCGTTTGGTCGTAACGCAGCCTCCACGCGAACAACTTCCTCTCATCGCACGCGTCGACAAACCCTATCTTTGGTCACTGTCTCCTCGTACCTTTATCTCAACAAGCGGCACTATTACCTACTCTACGTCGACACTTCCACCATGGCTCTCCTTCGATCCTGGAACGCTGACCTTCCATGGGACACCTGCTGACAAGGATCAAGGATATCCGAAGATTACCGTCATAGCCAAAGATTCTTCGGGTGCACTGTCAGAAAACTTCGCTTTGGTTGTGACTAAGAACGCTGAACCTCTTCTGAATCTGCCTTTATCTGGACAATTCTCAGTACCAGCGCCGTTTCTGTCCTCGGTTTTTGTCATGTCACCTAAGACCGGTATACCAACAGAAATTCCTGCGCTACGGATACCTCCAAAGTGGTCTTTCAGTATTGGGTTCCAGTATGAGACGTTCTTGTCTCCAACTGAACTGTACTACTATGCTCGGCAAAGCGATGGTTCTCCTCTTCCCAAATGGATGACATTCAACCCCAAGGCAATAACACTCAATGGCGTCACTCCTGAGGAGAGCCAAGTCTCTCAACCTGCGATAATATCACTCTCGCTATATGCTTCGGATCGAGAAGGTTACTCTGCTTCCTCGCTACCTTTTGCCTTGGTAATTTCGGAACACGAACTGTCAATGAGTTCTTCCCCTGCAATATTGAATATTACGGCAGAAACATCCTTCAGCATCAGTTTCGTCTCACGGCTTGGCATGCTGGGGGTCCTCGTAGATGGAAGATCATTAGAGGAAAGCGAAATCCAGGCCTTGGTGATTGATACGTCGGGGTTTGACTGGTTGAAATATGATAATGGAAGTCGAACACTCTCTGGTGACCCAGGAAATGCTACGCTTGGACAGACTTATCCATTGCTCGTGAGTCTTGAGGCATTCAATCAAACTCTTCGCGTACCTCTGTGCCTAGAAATTGTCTCTTCTTACTTTTTGTCTCCAATTCTTTCGCCAATCCAGGGCATCCCAGGAGAAATGATAGAATATGATCTTCAACGCGATCTTTCCGATGTTACAAGACATGAAGATGATGAAGTAACCGTTGCATTTGATCCTCCGAAAGCCGGAGAGTGGCTGTCGTTTCACCATGAATCTAGGAAATTGGCAGGCACTGTTCCTACCGATTTCAATGAACAACAGATTACCATCACGTTCACAGCATACTCCTCCGTTACGCATTCGAATTCTCGCGCTAGACTCTCAATAGTATTCGCTCCACCAGAACACACGAAGAAAGGTTTTCATCCATTGGGATTGTCAAGAGCGGCTCACACGAGGTTGGTCTTGGGTCTGGGAATTGCGTTTGGTGCTGTTGGGGGGCTTTGCTTATTAGGAGGACTTCTTGCTGTTTTCCGCCGCTGTGCTAGAGTGGAAGACACTGCAATCGGTGGTGAGGAAGGGCGAAATGTATGGAGCGAACAGGACAAGCGGTGGTATGATGCTGGACGTAGCGACGTATGGACAGGTCGTGATCCCAACCTTAGTGAGAAACCTGCCCTTTCCCTGGATCAATCGTCCAATACACGTGAAGGCCCACACGAACGCGCATATGGAGATCTTGGGTTGGGTCTACGACGGGTATCTGAACGAAGCGGTTCTCAAGGGAACAAGCCGAACTCGGGTGTCATGAGCAAACGTGAATTTTTCGAGAGGCTTAAGGAGACGGTGCGCGTCGTAAGTGACAAAGTACAAGGCCGCAAAGCTTCCCGCCAACGCCCTGTGATTGGAAGGCCTATCTTGCCACAGCAGAATGAAATTCACTCGTCATCGACTTTCTTTGAACAAACAGGCCTTCCCAGTCACCCCGGAAGCACAATAATGACCAACTCACCATCGACGTCAACTGCTGAACATTCAATACCGAGGCGACGGGCTGACTTTGCGCCGCCCAGGTCACCTGCGCAGGTGCATACGCGATTATCACGACAGTTCTCCTCTGGGTCTTCGGATTCAAACTCCTCCGAAAGGAGACATGCATCAGAGGCTACTGTGCAGACGGCATCTAAGGCAATGAGTATGCATAGTGGGAGAAGCACGAGTGGGAAGTCATTCATCACTGAACCGCCGATAGCAGCAGGGGTTCGACCTCGGCTCGTTCCTTTCACAAGTGCCTCGCGTGTACCCATCCCTCATTGCCCGTCGTCACCTAGCCTTGATTGCAACGGTGGATCAGCAAACAAGAGGGTTAACAGCCAGTCTGCGAAAGTATGGAGACGGGAGCCGAGAGGTGAACTAGGGAAAGGAAGCAGCAATGACGAACTCAAAATGGGGCTGCATTACGTTCAGAGCTTGGGAGCAGATTCTCAAACCAGTTAATTGCGCACGTGGAAGTGCAGGTGGAGAGGGGAGATGGATTTATTCGAGATGATTTACTGTATTTTTAGCCATTCTAACACTACTACTACTCATATCATACTATTCGATTACTATACATGTACCACATAGAATGCACAATGCTATCCTCAATTCATAACCTTTATGAATAGAATGAATTATGATAATTCGTTTTAATAGTGCGAAAGTTCTTTCACAAGTTTTACGTAGTCACAATCCACTGTTCGTATCTAATGAGCGCCTCACGTGTTCTGGATGTATATCTGTTCAGTCCGTGCACATCCTTCCATCTCCGTTTGAGAAATAGCGACCGTGATTTTATGTTTTCCAGATGAGGAAAGCGAGGGAGCCGACGTAGAAGTAGATGAAATGTTTTGTTTCTGGATGCACGTGGAGTTAGCAACACGAAGATGATTCTACATGGACACGCGGGATGGACGCGTATTTTTGCGCGCAACAGGTTCGCAAAGGTGAGAAAGACGATATACGCACCATGGGTTACATAGCTGCCAAAATTCTTCCCGACGACGACGTGCCATGTCGGTCCATGTCGTCGATCGAACTCTTTCTTGATCTGTGCAGCGATATCCTTTTCGATGGTGTATTTTTCGAGCGCGGAAGAGGTTATGTCAACACACTCCTGCTGCATCTCCTCGCTCATGTCGACATTCTTGATGATTGCCTTGGGCCCGGCACTGCCTTCTCTGGCGCCGGAAGCAGCATCGGCGGTGTTGGGCGCGTCGAGTTTGGAATCAGACATGAAAATTTGGACCTGAGGGACGGTGTGAGCACTTGAAGGGTTATTTGGAGTGGAGACAGACGTTTGGATGTGTCGGTAGTGGTGGAAGGAGACCAAGGACGTGTGTTGGTTCAACTTATAAGTTGCGGCACGTGGTTGGGCGCAGGGTCCCATCCAGCAGCACATGGGCGTCGACTCACCTCCAATGCCTCATTCGTATCCCTGTTCACTCTAGCCCATGCCGTGTTCCTCACGTTCCAGACACATCTTTTGCCACATGTCCTATCAAATCCGTCCTACATGTACTATGCCCTCGTGCATCCAGTTCCACCATCGTTCTAACTCTTCAGAGGCGCAGAAACACCCCCTGCCCAGCCCAAGCAACCACATAGGCGGTGTACATTGTACGTCATCGTCGGCCCAGGATTCCTGACTACCCGGGTGCTCGTGTTCATGTCCACATGGCCAGAGTCCACTCTCTGTGCACCCCCACGCCGTGCAATTCACACCTTCACCTTCTGCACTCCTTTATCTATTTACAATAATCTAGCAATGGATACTTCATGTGCGGCAGATGCATCAGTTCAGACTCAGCCATCTTGCTGCTGCATGTGGATGTCCAATGATCTTCCCAAAGGCATGCACATGTTTGTCCATATGTGTCTTACGGAAATCTCGTTTCTGGTAGCGCCTTGCCAAGTTTCTGTGAAACCGCTTTCTTGTTCGGCCGGCTTTGTCTCACCCCAAGTCCACTAAAGTTCGCGCTGTTTCTCCGGATCGACTTTTCGCCAATGCTGGTGATTAACTCAGGCTGTTGCTAGATGTGATATCTCTTGACGCCACCAATCTCGTCAGATCTATCAAGCCTGAATTAGATAGCCTGTCTCCTGGTTTTGTTCTCATGTAAAGTCTCATTCACATACAATCGTATATGTCAGGTGGCATGGAAGTTGCGTGGACTTCCTTCCGATACGGCATGATTTCTATTTCTGAGCAGCTCAAGCTTGCAATCCAATTCGATGTATAACAAAAGATAGCCATGCTAGCCGTGTATAGTTTGGCTGATCTCTAGGATTGGTGTGGATACCTGGCTAAGATAGATTTTCCTTACTACTGTCCTGACTGAAAACATGGTGTTATTACAAGTGCTTGACAGCGCCAGTCACAACATGTATTGAAGCTTTGTAGGATTATCAAAACGTGTCACTATCGGTCTTCAAGGTGGCATGCCGGTGATATGCATACTGTCTTGAGCACTGAGTGCTGAGTACTCGAGTCATTGTTTGTGAGCTTGTTCGTCTGCTGTATTCCTCGTTGGTGCAAATATGACATACCAGGAGATTATATTTGTTAGGCCACTTTTAGGAACATCGGACGTTACGCTGCGCTAAACAAACGAGGTACGTTAAAGGGCGATGTGAGTCAAATCCGAGGCTAGGCAGCTTCCAGATTTTCTGAACCGCATGGTCACCATGGACACCCAGATTTTGTTCACACTCTCGCCAAGTGCATCATGATTCATTCCTCAGCCATTGTTGTACATGTCTATGAACGCATATTAAGCTTGTGAGAGAATCTACGAGCCCACACCGACAAATCTTCCTCTACTTCCTTCCGGTATCGGACTTTCCCCACATAGTTCGTTCAAGTCCCACCAATTTGCTAACCTCTTGCATATTTCCTTGAATGTCTCAGCTGATCCCTTCTCATGTGCAACCGTCAGAGACACCACGAGTACCTCCTCACCGTTTTCAATGCGAACCTGGGGTCCGTGGAAGTCTACTCTGAACCTGACGGCCTTGAGAACGTTCATGACCCCGCTCGGCTCTTTCACCTCTTCTAGACGGCACTTTAGAAAACCGGAGCCCTCCGGATCCTCCAACACGACACGGATGTTCATGGCCATCAGGAGGCGCCTACATTCATTTCGCGTGGTTTCGCCGTCGGCGACGGAAAGTAGATGAAGAGGCGCAGGTCGAAAGTTGAAGACGTTACCAAGCCAGGTGCGTTTGGGAGGAGAAGAGAAAGGCGAAAGAGTGAATGGTTTGGAGGTAGATGAGGAAAAAGAAACTGTGTCAGAGATACCTGGCAACTCGGTGACAGACTCTCTTTTCTGTTTCTTCAGTAGTTTCCCATATTCTCTACCGCCGGGTTCAATGATGTGAACACGTCTTCCGCAACCGGCTTTGGGCTCTTTGCCTTTCTTCAGTGATGGTTTTTTCATCACGTTATAGCCTTCGCCTCGATGATTGTCGTTGTGTACGTTCTCTTTGTTACTTGAATTGCCAGTGATGACGGAAACTGGTCTACGAGGTTTTCGTTTAACACTTAGAGGTCTAGTTTCAGTCAGCGGCCTCGCTCTCGTTCCAGTAATTGGTCTGCAATCGGAAATTTCAGGATTAAGACCTTGAATATAGTTCGGCGTTGAGGGCGGGACTGAAAGCTCAGCCGGATCTTCACTGCTCGCAAAAAGACTGAGATTGGGAGACCAGAGACCATTTTCTGACGCAGCCGCTTTTGCCTGTAGAACGTTGAGGTGTTGAACGAGCTGATGAAAGAATGTTTGCATCCTATTGTCCTCGAACTCAGGGACTTCGAGTGGGGGAAGAGGAGGACTGTTGAACAGAGCGGAAACATGTGAGGGAGATGGAAATTGAACTTGAATAGCAGGAGTCTGCGCAAGGGATTCATCTGATCCTTGTGTGGACAGACGATTCCGACCTGAAGCCCTTCGCGGGGTAGGCGGGCCATCGCGGGGAGGAAGTGAAGAGGGAGAAGGTTTTATGTTCGCGAAATCAACGTTTTTCTTCGACGCCTCTGCTAGAGCCTTATCTTTTCTGCTTTTCTTACGCCGAAGGCGATCTTGCTCTATCCTCTTTTCCTCGTCTCGATAAATTTCCAGTTTACTTGCGCGGTATTGCACCAACAGATGATAAATCCCTTTCTCGAGCCCAGGGCTGTCATTGGATAAACGTTCTTTGATGTCCTCGTCAGAGGTGTCGTTCCATAAAGTACGCAGGTTGGCAAATATGTCGGGGTCGATCGACTGTCTGTCGATAGGCTGTGCTGCACTATCCAGCCTCGGGGCTACATTGATCGGGACCTTGGATGGATAAAGCAAAAAAAAGGGATGGGCCATAATGTCCGGCATAGTGATTCTCTCTGCCACGTCGATCGTAAGCATTCTGCGGATGAGGTCTTGCGCCAGGGCGTCCATATCGTCAGGAAATTCAAATTTTCCCGCCTTGACTTTTTCCAGGAGTAAGGCTAGATCTTCATCATCGAAAGGGAGATTTCCGGCCAAAAGAGCATAGAGAATCACGCCGCAGGACCAGATGTCAGCCGCTGAACCGTTGTACATGATACCTGAGACTATTTCCGGCGCAGCATAGTGAGGGCTACCACATGACGTACGGAGCAGGCCATCATCAGTTCCTTGCCAGGCAGCCATACCAAAGTCAGCGATTTTAATGTTGAAATTTTGATCAAGCAAGATGTTTTCGGGCTTCAAATCACGGTGTGCGATATTGAACCTGTGGCAGTAGTCCATGGCAGATATGATCTGTTGGAAGTAGTTCAGCGCTTCTGGTACGGGTAGCTTGCCTTTGTTGCAGAGATGGTCAAACAATTCGCCGCCTTGAATGTACTCCAGGATGAGATATAGCTCTGTCGACGTTTCCCATACATCGTAAAGACGCATCACATTTGGGTGATCCAGGAGTTTCATGACAACTATCTCTCGTTCGATAGCCAATTGAGTGTGTTCGGTTGCATCTGCCATGCGATTGATAGAAACTCGAGAATTGAGCGTCACCTTCGAGATAATCTTGATCGCAGCGTATTGACCAGTCTCTGAGTGTCGTGCAATCTTGACACGACCTGCAAGGTTGGTATATATGTAATTAACTGTAACAAGGAGAGGAAAGGCGCACCGGAAGAACCTGAACCTATCTCTCTTCCAATCTTCCATAGCCCAATCCTTCGCGGGGCTGAGGACACTTTGCGAGGAATCATAGAGGTGTTAGCCATAGTTTCTGGGAAAGAAAAGGTTATGTGGCTGACCTTGACATACGAAGTGAGCTTGTGTTGCAGAGCGCAAGCGGTCATCCAGAAAGTAAACAATAGTAAAGAACGCGTCGCCTCCGAGCAAAACGAGTCACGAGCAACCGTCGTTGGCCACACTGTGACACAAAGTGATACACCAATTGAAGGGCTTCAAGGACATTGGCTACATCCTAGAACCCTTTCATTTGTCATTTGATTACTAGTTCTTCCAAAGATGATGCAACCGACTCCGGCCCCCTCCTCTGCACCTAACTCTCCTCGATCCCAGACAGCGCAGGGTGAGGACGAGGAACAGCCGAAGCCACCCCCGCAGAACATGGGAAGTGCCCCGTTTGGAGTTTTAGTCGGGCTTTTTGAGAAGCTGTCAAATGAAAGGAAGCATGAAAGGAAGAAGAAGCTTATAGATGCTTGGTTCAATGTATGACCAGAAAATCTCATAATCCTGTCAACTCTAAGAGCTCGCTCCAGCACTGGCGCGATGAGAAGGGATTTGACCTATATCCAGTTCTGCGTCTAATACTTCCACAGGTGCGCTCGAGGCAGTCGGAGAACAGGCGTAGGACTGACCATGTGGCGCTCAAAATGATGTAGAAAGATCGCGAACGTGCCGTATATGGACTGAAGGAAAAGAACCTTGCAAAGACATACATCAAATTGATTCCATTAGGGATGAAAGACCCGGATGCCATACGTTTGTTAAATTGGAAAAGACCGACAGAGAGGGATGTATGTACTGCTCAGCATGCACTAAGGTCACCGCTGAAGGGCCTGTGGCGTTTTCTTACTTTTAGAAAACATCTGGAGACTTTCCCACTGTCCTCTATGAAGTTGTCAGCAAACGTTCATCCGTCATTGAAAGCTCTCTTTCAATCGATGAGCTGAATGGTTTATTGGACGCATTAGCGCAGAACATGGGGAAGCAGTAAGTTCTTTCCTACGATTCTTCCCATTTCTCAAATCAATCTAGAGATGCCCAATCCAAGATATTACAGAAAGTATATAACCGTTCTACACCCATGGAACAACGGTGGATTGTCAGGATCATTTTGAAAGGTGTGGAATAGAATACATCGTCCTCAACTTTGCGACACTCACCTGTTGATCGAGATATGAACATATCTGTAAAAGAAACGACTGTGTTCGCAGTATTTCATCCAGACGCGCAAGATCTTTATAATACTTGTTCAGACCTCAAGAAGGTCGCATGGGAGCTTTGGGACCAATCTCATAGACTAAATGCCCAAGTGAGCATACTATTTCGCTTGATACACGAAAGGATTTTTCATGGTCTATCACTGTAGGATAAAACAGTTCAGCTTTTCCATGCGTTCACTCCCATGCTATGTAAAAGACCGACCAAAAAGATTGAGGACACAGTCAAAGAGATGGGTGGCTCAGAGTTTTTCATCGAAGAAAAGCTCGATGGTGAGAGGATGCAGCTGCACAAAAGAGGGAATGAATTCTTCTATTGTTCAAGGTCGGAATCCTCCATTGAATGTGCTTATGAGGTTCTCACTCAGCATTTTAGAAAGGGAAAAGATTACACCTACCTTTACGGAAAACACGTTGGTACTGGTAGTTTGACTCCATTCATCGACAAAGCATTTGATCCAAGGATTGATGAGTCCGTATTCATTTCGCATCTATGGACTAATCTATCAACTCCTTTTATAGTATCATACTCGATGGCGAAATGTTGGTGTGGGATCCAATATCTGAACGTAACCTTCCCTTTGGAACGTTAAAGACAGCAGCACTCGGTATGTTTTCTAATCTCATTATATGTACCATTCTAACACTATCTTCCTCTCAGACAGATCAAAGAAAGAGCATAACCCTCGCCCATGCTGTAAGTTATATGTTCTCCTGTCTTTTTTTAAATCTGAAAGTTTGCAAGTCAAGGTCTTCGATCTCTTATATCTCAATGGGCAGTCACTTCTTGAGAGATCAACAGTGTTCAGAAAGAAGAACTTGCGTAGCTGCCTCAAAGAAATCAAGGGACGAATTGAATTCGCCGTGGAATACAAAGGGAAGACGGCGAAGGATATCAGAGAACGGATGGATGAAGTTATGGCCGCAAGAGGAGAGGGTCTGGTCATCAAACATCCCCAAGCGAAGTATGTGCTGAACGGGAGGAACATGGACTGGATCAAGGTACGCCACTCCATTTCTTCTGAAGGCCAGTCAGCTCATCTTGACGATTAGGTGAAGCCAGAGTATATGGTAGGTATAATTCGTAATAGGCAAAATACGTCGTCCACTGATTCTTACTCGAGGACAATATGGGGGAGACAGTCGATGTCCTCGTTGTCGGTAGGCTGAGGAATTCGTCATTCAACTGTATAAGCTAATACCACTTACAGCTGGCAATTATGGGTCAGGAAAGCGCGGCGGTGGAGTGTCCACATTGATTTGTGCAGTCCTCGATGATCGACGACCTTCTGAGGAGGATGACGAACCAAAGTACTGTTTCTTCATTGCTTCAAACGGTCTGATTGATGCTAATTTCCCCCCTCCCAGGTACAGTTCATTTGTTCGTATCGGTTCTGGTTTGTCATTTGCAGATTATGTGTGGGTTCGTGAGAAGCCATGGAAGACATGGGATGCCAAACGTCCTCCAGAATTTTTATTGACTTCCAAGCGGTCTCATGAAGATAAAGGCGATGTTTATCTAGAACCTGCGGAGTTGGTCACAGTCAGAATTGTTTTTAATCCATGCTAATCTCGAATTACAGTTCATTTATTCTCAAAGTAAAAGCTGCCGAGATTGTGCCTTCAGGTGTGTATCGTGCCGGCGTTTCGCACGACAGGTTTTATGAGTTATATCTAGATCAATACGATATGGGTTTCACAATGCGTTTCCCGCGAGCACTCGCCATCCGTGATGATCTTAGTATTGCGGATTGTATGACTGCCACAGGTATGAGTTTCAACGGATCCTCTTCATTCGAAAAAAGGTACTGACAGACGTAACAGAAATCATGGAAAGCATACGCTCTGAAAAAAAGCGGAAGATGGAGAGTGATACAGGGCAAGTAATTCCTGACTTGCAGAACTGCGACCGACCATAGCGACTCCCATTTGTAGAGTTTTACAGAAAAAGCGCAAGACAGTCGCCAAAAAAGTGCGACAGGCTTTCAACTGTACTCGACGCTTCTAAACTTTCATTCTAGCCGGTGATGCTCCCGGAATACCAGGGACCAAGACTCAAGGGAGTAGCGGTGACAAGTCGTCTTTTTGAGGGTATGAAATTTGGTGCGGTTTCACTCATCCAACGTTGCCGCACACGCTGAGGACTATGCATAGTGGTTATGTCTGATCCAAAGTCACGAACAGGGGATCAAGACAGGAAGGACCTCATGAAACTGTTAGTTCCCTAATAGCATTTCGAGCTGCGGTTGGTTTTTGACTTGAAATCGTACCAGCATTCACGTAAATGGCGGAACCTGCGCCCAAATTGCAACTAATCAAGCCGGCTTGTTCGTGGTATACGGTGGCAAGGTCACTCGTAGGCATCCCGTTGTAATCGCAACCGCTGCATTGGTGGCTTAGGCTTCGATTTTTTCAGCTTACGACCTCAAATTATTGATCAATAAAGGAATTCACGACGTCATCAAGCCTGAATGGGTGACTGACTCAGTCGAAGGTCAGGCTCTTGCGCCTTTCTATAAGAGGTATTTCTGGATCCTTCACTTGAACCCACATTTGAATATACAACGCACAGATATTTCTTCCATGCGAAGACTGAACGAGTGGAGGCGGATGATTTCGAAGATGCAGGCATGGAAGTTGATGAGGAGGAAAATGAAGCAACTCTTTCGCCTGCTTCTCAAACAGAGAAAGATTCTCCTGCCCCACCTGCAAAAGAGGAGCAATCTGACGCTGTGAAAGACGAGCAGCCCGATGATCCTGACCTTGCGGACTGGTTTAAAGTCGGTGACATGAAACAGGAAGAAGATATGAAATACGAATCGGTCACAGATGCAGACTCTGACAACGCCGACGTTGCGGGCGAAGACGATGATCTTGACGACTGGTTCAATATCAATAACTCCTCGACGGAGCCACCTCCATCGGCCGAGCCAGAGTCAAGTCGAGCCTCATCGGTAGGCATTAAATTGATATCTTGGGTTGATTGCTCATCGCTTTGATTATAGTTTGTGGACGTCACAATGGGGGAGACTGAAAATGCTATGGAGTACGATCAAGAAAAAATCTTCAGGCATCTGTATGTTGCTTTCACCATTTCCGTTAAATACTCTCTGACTCGGTCGAAAGATGCTTCTATCTTGATTCCCCCGAAAATGCACAGAAAAACGGCTTGATAATCAAGTCGAAGAATGAAGCGGCTCTGACAAAGAGGTATTACGAACACTTTTGATTCAAATATGTATGTTGTCTGATTGCACTGAAGCTTTGCTGAGCTTTACATGAAAATTATCGAGAACGGAGGGAAGGTTGTGGATCTAACAGAGCCGAAACTTACGCACATTATCATTGATAAACGAGACGACAGTCGCCGTCTGGAATTGATGAAGCGCACGTCAAAGTTAGTTTTTTCCAGACTTTGTTCTATTGGGTGGTGTTAACTTTCTTCTGGAAGGCCCAAGAGGCGTCACCTCGTTGTTTCTGAATTTATCCAGGCCTGTCTGGAGGAGGAGACGTTGCTTGATGAAGAAGGTGAGTGGACCTGAAGGCCACGGCCATGGAGTGTGAACTCACTGATCCGGTCCGGCAGATTTTGTGCCTTGAGACAATGCAGGGTGGACAGTGCTTTAAGCTTAAGTCTTTATCAATGTTACCATTACAATACTAGCTATAGTATCTTGTATACCACTCACGAATCCACATGCACGATTGCCACAAAGGTTTGGCCCGCGGACTCAATTTGTTGTGACATGTTTGTTCGTGACAGCTTTGGCGCGTCTTGGCATTTTTCTGTCTCACGTCCTACACGATACGCCTGATACCCCCTCCCTCCCTCTATCTTCCCTCAACTCGTCCTTTCTCTGCGCTACACCCCTCATTCTCCCTTTTGACGCGTCTTCCAGCGTCACAATCTCTTGTTACACCCCCATTGGTGTCCCGCCATGTCTGAACCTCAGGCATCGCCCATATCACAAATGCTTCTTTCTCTAGGCCTCACGCGTGAAGACCTCATGAAGGAGACGGACAACATGCGCAATTTCTTAAATACAGAAGATGCGGCCATTCCACGTGTTGCTGAAGCAATTAACGCCCTTGTTGCCCCTTCTGTCGCCGAGAACCGAACAACAGCCAAACCGCCGAGCACAACAAGTTCATTCACGCGTTCCCGGCCTCGCACAAGCTCTAACGCCTTCCGAGAGATGTCTCCTCCCATTACGCCCGTGAAATCCGAGCCAGTTGAGGGAAGTATTCCCGCCCCCCTGCGCGCATTTGGCAGTATGGAGGAAGTCATTGAGCGCCAAAGGCGACAAAGCAGAAGAGAGAAAAAAGAACGGCGGGAGAGAGAACGCGAGTCACAGGCGAAATTGAAAGGGCCACGGGTGCCCTCGCCATCCCCTAGCAACGCGCCACAAAGTGGTTTCACGCTCGATTCTCGGACGAAAACACGCGTCGAGACACCTTTTACGACAGATAGCATCCAAGCTTCGACTGATAGGACGTACTCTCAGGTTCGTGGATGTTATTTGACGCGTCACCATACGCCTCTCATGTGTTTCTGGTGTATCTAGGGTGACAGCACATGTGTTGTGCCAGTTACACCTCAAAGAAATAAGTACTACCGAGAACATACCAATCTCAGCTCGAGCACCTACCCTCAGCCATCCAGGGTACGTCCGTATCCACCGGAGAGTACATCACATTGACTATTGTGTAGCAACAGACTCCAGTGAAAACTGAGTCACCGAGTGTGACACCCACAATGCAACCCCCACCCACCTCTCAGTCACAATACCTTGCATACCCGCAATACCTTGCCTATGCCCGTCTACTACCTCCCCTCGGATTCCCAAATCTCCAGGCTGGTCCTTCGAGGCCTCCTGTTACACCCCAGAATCGACGCACTTACACGCTTCGTACCAAACTTGAAAGTTCCCCTTTACCCCCCTCTTCACCCCCTCCCCCGTCCTCTCCCGTCTCCACACCAAACCGGCCTCCTGTAAACCTTGTCTCCTCTCCAGGTCCAATGGGTCCTCTTCCTGAGGAGGAAGAATACGATAAGCTACCTTATACCCTTCCGCCTGGCCCATACTCGCCTCACAAACCTGATCTTTCCTACGCGGCGCTTGTTGGCCAAGCGATTTTATCTTCTCCACAACACCGACTCACGCTTCAAGAGATCTACGACTGGATCACAATTGTTTATCCGCATTTCAAACGCGGCGAAACGACGTGGATGAACAGCATCAGGCATGTTCTGAGCACTACAATATGTTTCCGCAAAGTCCCCCGTGATAGGTCTGTAGGGCGGACACTCTGGGCCATATGGGACGAGGATTTGGAATGCTTCAAAGGTGGAGGATTCAGGAAACATCTTTGCAAAGACATTGCTCAAAGCCTTGCTGCCAAGGCTGAACAATCCAAAGGTAAAGGAAAGGGTCGAAAGCGCGCGGAAACAGACGATGGAGCAGACCAAAGAAAGCCAAAGCGTGCTAAAAGGGAGCAAGGAGGAATACCGGCCGCATCTCTAACAACATCTTATATGCCTGCTACATTGACAGCTCATCCTTTGTTTCCGCCAACCCGTCCTACAACCCATCACCAGCCCTACTATGAGAGTTGCATGCAACCTCAGACTCTGCCTGCGGAAGTCATATTCCCTCCTCTCCCTGCTGGTGTTGGTTATAACAGACTCATCTCGACTGTAAGTAAAGTTGAACCTCCCTCGAAGGCCGCAGAAGGGTACTCGCAGGAATCTGAGCGGAAAGAGAATGGTGACGAAGCCTCTGAAGTTACACCTTCGCCCGAGTCGACACCAATTGTGGCATCAGATTCAGCACAATCATCTTTGCCTGACCTCACGCCGAACTGCAGTTCTTCTAGTCCCCCACCTGAGTCGAGTGATTTGGGGACTTCCAGCTCGAGCATCGAGGATGTCAATCTGGATGATTATATCACGATTGGCGGTGATAGTGATGACGAAGAAGAAGAAGAGGCCCCTGCTAAAGACGAGGATGACAATGTCTTTATCCAGTCTTTGCTAAGCCCTGTGAAGAATCCAGTTCAACCACCGAAATCGGCAGAGAAGTCCAAGGCGCAAGACTTTACACTTGGTTCGGGATTCAAGCTTGAACTAGGCGCTATGCACTCGTCCGACGACGACGATCAAGCTCTTTGGATGCGCACCAAAGGGGTTACTAGGAGCCCTGATGGAAAGAGACTCAGTGTAAGTTAATGTTTCTCTCGATTTCCAGAGGGTCACTAATTGTACGCTGTGCAGAAAAAGATGAGCTTCCCACCAATTCCTACTTCACCCACTTTGAATCGGAAGGCTAGTTGTCATCTCGGGAAGGTTCCGAAACCATTGCCAAGCAAGAAGTCACTGGATGCCGAGCGTCCGTCGACGCCCACGCCTTCTACACCGCCCCGGACGGCATCTCAACTGCCGGTGTCGTCGGTTCGGACACCGCTGTCATCGAAAGGAGTCAACCCTGCGGCTCTGCATTCAGAGTGGGACGACGATGACGGACGTGCTGGGGAGTTGGAGCTCAACAGGACGCCCCGCAAACGGGTCGTTAGCTCGGGGGCTCATGGAGGAGCGCCTGTGACTCCCCGACGCCTGGTGTTTCCGACAAACCAGAACGAATCGCCGTTTTCGACACCAGCGGGTGGCGGGATATTCTCTCCGTTCCGTACGCCTGGCTCGCGGTCGGTGTTCGATCCACATGACCCTGGTGCGCTCCTGGATGAAGAGCTGAACCGGATGGGGGCGGCCACGGGGGACTCGCCAGCGGGCTTGTTTGGGAAGGGGAGGGGTGCTCTTTTGTACGAGAGTCCTGGATTCTCATCGAGTCCAGGACAGTATGCTCGGTGGTGGTGAGACGACATGACATGACACGACACGACACGAGGATCTACATTTGTATTTTTGTTTAGCGTTGGCTGCCGTTATCTATGTACCGCTGCTGCTTGTATTGGTAGGAAATGTATGGATTGTGACGGGTGTCACAGCGGCGTGATCTTGAGCGGGAAGTTGGGAGCGTTCATCGTTGGACTCTGACTGACCCGGCCTCTGCTGCTCTCTCTCCATCCACCACGTCGTCTCCCTCGCTGCGATGGGCACCCACAACGATCCCCCGTCCCCGTCCCTGCCGCCGCTCCCGCCGTCCACACAGCCATATCCAGACTTGGAGCCTCCCCGATTCCAGCCTCAGTCCAGCCAGAGCTCGCGCACGCCACCGCCAACCTCATCTAGTCCTTCGCCGCGTCAGACGCAGCGCCCAGGTGCCCCAATCAGAGCTGCCACATACAATACTCATGACCACGATCGCATACCCCCGCCCAGCACCCATCCTTCTCATGCCCGGAGCGAAGATCTAAACCACGCCTCGTCCAGCTCCCACACCCCAGTTCTGCCCGCATCTTCTCCCAGGCCTTCCCCGGCCTTCCTGGCCTCCGCTGCCAGCAGCAGGCCGTCTACACCTGGGTCCACGAGCCACAGACTACCATCTTCTTCGGGCCACTCCAATGGGCTGGGACACCGCACCAGTTCTACTTCTCTTGCCTCTGCCGATTCCGAGTCTTCCTCGCAGGGTAGACCACCGCCGACTACCTTGTCCTCCACCTCCGCATCTCTCACTAACACGTAAGCAGTGTCTGGATTCATAGAGCACTTTTGCTTCATCTCACCTTTTTTTCTCTCCTCTGCGGCAGCAATTGTTCGGCATGCGGGAAACCGATGCAGGGGCCCTTTGTTCGTGCATTGGGCACTGTGTTCCACCTAGGTTGTTTCAAGTGCGGGGTGCGCGTCTCAGTTCCTTTGTATTTCAGACTCGCGGCTCGTTCTCAATGCAATACTCAATCAGGACTGCGGCGACGTAGTGGCTTCCAAGTTCTTCCCCATTGAGGGTCCTGACGGTCAACAGCAACCTCTTTGTGAACGTGACTACTTCCGGCGTCTCAACCTCATCTGCGCAAAATGCAGCATGGCGCTACGCGGCAGCTACATTACGGCATGTAGTCAGTTCACGTCCCTCGGATCTGATGTATTCTGCCTAACTTCTTCCTTCAGACAAGAAATTTCATGTAGAACACTTTACCTGTTCCCTGTGCTCAACATTATTTGGACCTTCGGATTCTTATTACGAGCACGAGGGTGACGTATACTGCCACTTTCACTATTCCACGCGGTTCGCGACAAAATGCGCCGGTTGCAACAGCGCGATCCTCAAACAGTTTGTGGAAATCAATCGAAACGCGCGGGACGAATGCTGGCATCCGGAATGCTATATGATCAACAAGGTACGGTCCCTTTGTCCTAGTCATCTATGACAGGCTTCCAATGACCGTCTTCCAGTTTTGGAATGTGAAAGTCGTATCTCCACGACCGACTAGTACTGTCGACCCCGATGATGCACCTCAGGAACCAGCTTACGTTGAAGAGGAGAAGCGGGAGAGCCCAGCTTCGTTGAAAGAGAAGCAACTTCGTATGGAACAGCAGGTCTATCGCATATGGACGTGCGTGCTTTTGCATCGTGTTCTCAACTCTCATGTTGAAGGAATCTCATTCATGCAGCGTCTTGTCAGCTTTTGAAGAGTCCAGTGCCGCTTGTATCTCAGACATGCTCCGTCAGGTCAGCAACGGACAATATCTAGACGCAATTCGTATGGCGGAGAGATTCATACTACACGTGGAGGTTCTATTTGCGACCATAGACGATTTGGAGTATCACTTTGCCCGGCTGAACATGAAAGGTGAGCGGATCTCGCAGTTCGCTTAGCCTGGGCTGCCTCATGTTGAATGCATAACAGGAATGTCCCACGTCCGAGAAGCTCGAATGCTTTGTCGAAAGACTGTAGAGCTGTTCACCCTCCTATCGCATACTCAGGAGACCGGGTCACGTCGGATGGGAATGACACAAGAACTCCTTGCCCTTGTTACCGGATTGGCACACTACCTCAAGATTCTAATTAGGATAGCTCTCACCGGAGCATTGAAACTCGAGCGGGACCAGAGCGTGCGAGAGGCTATGGCGTCGTTTCTTGATAAGCTTCATCTTCTTGCGGTGCAAGGAGCCAACCCGGCTGCCCGGAGGACAAACAAGGGGCAGAATGGCGAACCTATAATACCTAGTCACAGCGGTGGAAACTATGGAACCCAAGGAGTCATGTATGGCTTTCGAAGCCTGGCGCCGGAGAACGCCGGAGACCCGCCTTTTAGAGAAGGGCCGACGAAAGTCTCGTCTAACAACCCTCCATCTGATCTCTGCGTCAAGTGTAATCTTACCGTGGAAGAGGATTGTGTGCGGCTAGGTACATATCAGCGGTGGCACTCCAGTTGTGTCCAGTGTATCAAGTGCGGCAAGAGTGCGGCCGTTCCTGTGCCGCCTAAGGAGCCTACCCCAAAAATTGGTGACGATAAGGAGGGTAAAGAGGTGACGAAGGATCAGCCGCCCAAACTTTCCACGGCGCGCAGACCACCTGCAAACGTGGGAGCATTCGTGTACGAAGTGGACTCGAGACGGGATACAACTCCCTTTGGCGATGTACCCAGCGTCATCGTATGTACAGAACATGCGCACAATGGATGTCGAGGTGGCTTTCAACCTGTTCAACGGTTGGAACAATACGCTTTCCTTCTAAATGTTGCGTTAAGGCGTTTGTATCTCCTACTTAAGAAGCAAGGTGTCGTCCCGTTATCTCCAGGTATGTCGTCATTCATCATGTCGTATACACTTCTCTTCACAATGTTCTCTAGTCGTCCCAACATCATCGGAGTCAGATCCATATCGAAATTCGGGTGATATCATGCGGATGAAAGCCTCAGTTCATTTGGATCGCAAGCTGTCCGCGACAGCACGGCTACCGAAGCGTTCGACTATCGTTGAGAGCCCCGCAGGAAGGAGTGTTCATCCATCTGACGTGCTGCACCCTCATCGACAGCAAGAACAACATCCGAACAACCAGCAAAGCCAGGTGGGGCAGCATCAAGGTCCTTCGATACACCAATCGTCCCAACAATATTCTTCACCCCCGATTTCACAACGAGCCGCGCCACCGCATCTGGGCA
Source organism: Termitomyces sp. T69sscA (assembly GCA_017657225.1). Lineage (NCBI taxonomy): Eukaryota > Fungi > Basidiomycota > Agaricomycetes > Agaricales > Lyophyllaceae > Termitomyces > Termitomyces sp. T69sscA. The sequence continues at coordinate 118,701 of JAGGAQ010000005.1, forward strand.
AGCCCCATGATGTTCTTCCATCACAAGGCCAATCGTTACGACCAGCGCTCTCGCGGGCCAACACGGAAGTGATGATCGTCGATGACAGCGCACCGAATTCACCGGCAGAAGGCAATCCACCTATCTCCAATCCGAGGTTGGACGATGGAATCACCCTTGCCGATATCCCGCAGCTCATGGAGGCGGCTCAGGCGAGAGAACAACAACGGTCTCTACCTCGGGAGAGCTCGATACCTTACATTGCCGAGTTGAGCCCCATGGAGCTGGCCATCGTTAAACATGCCGCCGTATTTCTGTTGACAAAATCACCTTTGAAGGATGCCTTTGATCTAGATGAGGTGCTCGAGATGGTGGAAACTAAGAAGAGCCGGTTTTGGAAGACACTTTTCAAAAATGAAAAGAAAAAACAACAGAAGAAGGGTTCGTGATTACTCAAACATTGACCACATCGCTAATTGCTATGTTAGGTGTGTTTGGTGTAACCCTTGATGATTTGGTGCAGCAGGAAGGTTCAGACTCGACGCTCGGTGCATCTCGTGAACCTTTACGAGTGCCAAGTTTTATTGATGATGTCATTTCTGCGATGAGGCAGATGGGTCAGTCCCGCTGTTGGTTACGTTGTTGTATGAGTCTCATCACTTTACTATCAGACATGTCGATTGAGGGTATCTTCCGGAAAAACGGGAATATTCGACGATTAAAGGATCTTACGGAAGCTATCGACCGTGATCCCTCGTCTGTCGATCTGACACAGGATAATCCAGTCCAACTTGCTGCATTGCTCAAGAAATTCCTTCGTGACTTGCCAGATCCGTTGATGACTTTCAAGCTGCATCGGTTATTCGTTGCTACGCAAAGTATGTCGTAACATACGTCCTGTAGTTGTTCATGTCTGATGAGTTGTTTAGATTTTCCTACAGAGGCCGAACGCATGAGATATCTTCATCTTGTGTCCCTAATCTTGCCCAAGAGTCATCGTGATACAATGGAAATCATCTTTGTTTTCCTCAAATGGGTCGCTTCCTTTGCACACATGGATGCTGAGACGGGAAGCAAAATGGATTTGGGCAACTTGGCGACTGTCATCTGTCCAAGCATTCTCTATGCACGCGGCCGGGACGCGATGCGAGACGAGACTTTTGGAGCATTGCGCGTTGTCACAGTTTTTCTGGAGAACCAGGACGAATTCTTTGTTGTCCCTCAGGATTTCGTTCCGATGCTGCAAGATCATGACTTTTTCTCCAACTGCTTGGATCTTCCTGGAAAAGAGTTTTTGAAGAAATGCGATACTTACATGAAGGTGAGGGGTGGAAACGGGCGGACGATACCTCCGCCCGCCAACGGGTCAGTCAATAATGGTGGCCCACGCTATCAGAACCAGAACTCTAACGGCTCGGAGAGACCTGGTGGTGCTATTGGACCTCCACAATCAGAACGAGTGGTCAGACCACCCCCGCCTGTGCAATCCTCATCCTACCAGCATCCTCCAAGTTCACAGCCTCCACCTCCACCGCCACAAAGCGCACCTCAGGCCCTCCAACGAATACCTAATCAAGAATGGACTGGGCAAGGACCACGACCGGCCAATCCGGTTAATCCTAACACATCTGTTCGTCGCTCCTCATGCCTTGGACCAAGCCCAAGTCCAGATCCTCCAACCCTTCCGTCGAACAATCATGGGTATCCTTCTGCCGTCCGGCAACAAACATGATGTACTCTGCAATTTCCTATAGTACAGTTATATATATCTCTTTACCATTCATTGATGGTCTCTTTTTCCTGTATCGAATTGACTCTTGTAGTTTAAACTACGTTCTTGTGCTCACGTATTGGTACGACATGGACGAAATTTCAAAATACTTACGATACCCTTTATATGGAATAAAGAAGTTTGTCGACCAGGAAGATGTATTTTTTGTACGAGTCAATTTACTGTTGTGGTCAGGGTATAGAAGAGAGAACAATCGATTGTCGACAGAAAATACGAGTACAGAGCAACATTACAAGGTACAGTGATTTGATTGATACTTTGCAGACAGTATCTGGTATCAAGAACAAAAGTCCCAGGAACTTTTCGAGACGAACGATTTGGTTGGCAAGAGTGTTCTATTAACGGTCAGCTTCCTTCTCGCCCTGCATCTCACCCTGAGTCTGCAGCTGTTCTCTCAGTTTTCCTATGATATTGTCTCGCTCCGTCAACGCATCTCTCAGCCCACCCACCTTTGAAATCATTAGAAAGGTTGATCAGAGTATATTATAGAAACATACTTTTTCTTGGAAAATCTGGAGCTCTCGATCGAGAACCGGATACACCGATGCTACAAACGTCTGTATGGCAGCACTTCCCAAGATTGGAATCCCCTGATATGTGCCAGCCTTGGCATAACCTAAGCTCTGCTCTGCACCCTCATGCCCCAGCTCTTTGTGCTCCATGCCTTCTTGCTCGTCACATCCAAGTACTACATTCTCCTTGACTTTATGCACCTCAACATTCTGCTCAAGACCATATTTTTCGAGGATTTCACGGAAGACCCCTGCGAAAAAGAAACAGTTGGTGGTCAAGAGCTGGTAAAATGGCTTGGACTGTGTGATTGCCTTGGCTGCTGCAGCCACGACAAACAGCGGTATGCCATCTGGGAACTCCAAAGTATATGTATAGTGCCGGGCATGTTGGTTCGGTACTGATGAGAAAAACTCGATACGGTCGGTAGCTGGAAGAGACCTAGAGCTCAGCACTTCCGAGACATTTTTTTTGCAGGAGATGATCCAGAGGAAGTGTCGATAGGAATATCAAAAGAGGAGCCTTCATCTGTCAATTCAACTGACGTCGGAGAAGAGTCTGTTTCGGGCTCGTCAAACCAATACCTATCGAGGACCGCATATAGATGGTGGGTGTTCCGCCTAAGTTTCAATATGACACCTTCATGGCACCAACGCCCAGTCGCCTTGTATCCGCGAGCCCAGACGATGGTGCAGCTAGTAGTCGAAAAGGATGGGACCACGATCTTTGGTAAAAACAGGGTCAGAAGGAAGTCATGAAGATGGTCCGTAGTCATGTCGCCTTTCGTCAACAATTGAGACTCAGGAAAGCCCTCAGTGACAGAGTCCATCCCGAAGAGATGTCTGAGCCACCGGAATGATGAGAAGATGGGGCGTCGGGAGGGGAACAATGAGAAGGCTCTGAGTTTCGCCATTGGTCGATGTCGATAACTATAACATAAACATTTCCATATACCCTCCGCGCGAGGGACGATCTGTCTATCATCCACTCTACGTGCGTCACGCTTTGCGACATTGCGGGAGAGACTTAGTCTTTGCACGTGATATTATTGTCCTCAGTCATCTCTCACCCAAACTTTCACCGATGATACAACCTCCGGCAAACGTTCCTAATCCCCTCTCTGTGCCAGATAACGCCCCAGAACACTGTCCAGTACGCTGAGCGTTCATTTCGTCGCCGCTATCACCCTAACGGATCACAGGGAACTGAATCCGAACTTGCAGGAAAGTCGGACGCATGCAACGGTTGTGCAAACCAGGAGATATGCGCATCCAATGAACCCAAGGGGTCAGACCCCTCTTTGCCGTTTATCAAGGAACGAATGACCACAGTGAAGCGAAAAATTCTTGTTCTATCAGGAAAAGGTGGTGTAGGAAAGTCGACTTTTACCGCTCAGCTTGGATGGGCATTTGCTGCTGACGATCGTGCGCAGGTGAGTCCCACATGATGGATATAGTATCTAAGAATTGAGGATCAATCGTGAAAGATTGGCATCATGGACGTTGATATCTGTGGCCCGTCAATACCTACGATCCTTGGAATTGCAAATGAACAAGTCCACGCTTCGTCTTCAGGTTGGTCACCCGTTTTTGTACAAGATAACTTCGCCGTCATGTCTGTTGGTTTCATGCTTCCCTCTTCGCGTGATGCAATCATGTGGCGTGGGCCAAAGAAGAACGGGCTCATATCTCAGTTCCTCAAGGATGTTGACTGGGGAGATCTCGACTATCTGATTGTTGATACGCCACCCGGTACATCCGATGAGCATCTTAGCATCGTCCAATATTTGAAGGAGAGTGGAATCGATGGAGCTGTGGTTATCACAACACCTCAGGAGGTTGCAATACAGGATGTACGACGGGAAATCGACTTCTGTCGCAAAGTCGGGATAAGGGTGTTAGGTGTGGTTGAAAATATGTCTGGATTTGTTTGCCCAGGATGCAAGACCGAGTCACAAATATTCAAACCAAGCACTGGAGGGGCGAGGAAACTGGCTTCAGACATGGGTCTCGAGCTACTAGGTTCCGTGCCCCTAGACCCTCGAATAGGTAAAAGCGCCGACTATGGTGTGAGTTTTCTGGACGAATACCCTGATAGCCCCGCCACCACTGCATACCTGGATATTATCGATCGTAAGTTTGGATATCCCTGTTGTGGCGCCAATTTACATTGGTTTCTAGGGATAAAAGAGATCTTGGGAGATTGACGCTTTCAAGCATGCTTCTAGTCTTCTGTATAAGTGGATTGTATATTAACATCATCACATCCTTATTCTGTCACATACCATGCTCATTACTACTATTAGGTATCAACTAATACGATAATAGCCACAACATGACGATAGATGCATCTAATGATTATTTTCCAAGTTCATATTTGAAATTTTCCCTCCCTGTCTCTCTTCATCCTCACAGGACCCTCGTCTTCCTCATCAAGACCAAATTCTCGAGGCATTTCGGAAGGCGGAGCGTCAGCCTCGGTCCGGCCTTCCATAATATATTTTCCGATAGGTGCAATACCTGCAAGGCCCCCCTCCAATCCTTCCACGCTCTCATGTATGGACACGGTAGATAGTGTGCGTAGAAGCTTCCGTGTGACCTCGCCCCCTGCCATAGATCCCGCCCGCGAGCGCACAGGGACGATATAACCTTGTTGCGTTGGGAAAACGACGGAACCGGTTCCCAACGACCTTGACTCTGCCTGGACTTGACCCTCTGTTGTTGTAGGTAGATGTTGTGTCGCCGGTACCGGAGATGGGTACGTTGAACCCTGGCGCGAGAGTGGTTGAAGTATACTCGACCGACGTGCATATGTCACGACGGGATCCGTTGGGATTGATCCTCGACGAAGGCATTGTTCAGGGCTTGACGATAGTCCAGCCCGTAATGTAACCTCGAGCGGCCTGGTTTCTTCTTGTCTTTCAGTATCCGCTGTGGTTGTCACACCATTTCTAAACTTGTCGTCTGTAGATTTCCGCACCGTGGAGTCAATTGCCCCCAAGTTTTGGTGCTCCTCGGTTTGCGGAAAGGGTTGATATTGAAGAGAGGTACCTGGCAAGTCGACAGGATCATCGATAGGCAAACCACGAACTTCTCTACGATACTCTTCAATTTCGTTCCAGAGCGCGGTTCGGAAGTCTTCCAACGTTTCAAGCTCCTCAATCTGACGCCACTTTTCAAACTTTCTTGGACACTCGGGCTCGTCGGATTTATCGTGATATGATGCCAACCACGGGTGTTCAAGAGCCTGTGGGACAGTTATCCGATCACTAGGGTCAAATGCCAGCATCTTTTCGAGAAGATCGAGCGCTACCGAGGATGAGAATGACTCTTAAATTCTGGGCAAAGCCTTACCTTGGCGATCAGCGGCTGGAAGAATCTTCGGGAAAGGAATTTTCCTTTTGAAAGGCAGAGAACGGACATATGCTTGCGCCTGCGATGCTTTAGTCTATGGTCTTCAAATGTACAATATGCTCTTTTTGCTCACCTTTTCGCTACCAATCTTTTTAATGACTCCCTCATCGGGTGTTCCTAAATTCTCAATGTAAAGCAATTACTATCATATAGAGTAAGTTTGACTGTACCGAGCACATCTAGGACTTTGTTGAGTTGATCAACTGAAAAGATATGAAGTCGATTAGGGATTGTCCTTTATTGAAGTATCTACTAACCATAGCTTTGTTGTGGGCGTCAGATACGCATATCGAAGAACAAATCGATGGTCTCACTCTTTGCCCTTGAACAGTGGTCTTCCCAGCAAAAGCTCGGCTAGGATGCACCCTATCGACCACACATCGACTGTGTCGCGTTGGTAAACCTCAGGATTGTTCCGTTTGTAAAAGCAAATGACTGACTGGCTGTGTCGTATCGCCTACAGGGTGGAGGCTCATATGACTTCAAAGACTAAATTAGGAGAATACGAAACACATACCTAAATGCCAACATGATCTCTGGAGCTCTGTACCATCTAGTGGCAACATATTCCGTCAGATGCGAGGCATACTCATCTGGCCGAGAATCAAATCCTCTGCTCAGCCCAAAATCACAAATTTTGAGCTCGCAATCTGCGTTAACAAGTAGATTACCCGGTTTCAAATCACGATGTACAACAGAAGCAGAATGGACATATTTCATGCCTGGATATCAGATAATGAATAAGGATAATCTGCATGCAGGTGCACAAAACACCGGCCTCTTAATATCTGGTAGAGGAAATACTGGACATGCTCATTCGTAAGACTCTGACCTGACTTGATGATTTGATGTAAATCCGCTGTATGCTTACCGTCATCATCGGTCATTGCTTCAGACAAGACATTGCTTACCCTCCATAGGCTATCAAGCGACGGGTCAGGTACTTGGTCTTAAGGATATGACCATACGCACCTCCATGAAAATGTAGCTTGAACGATGTCAGCGTCATTAGAAGCGGAGAAGAAGGTGACCTACATTTCATTGAAGTCCGGTGATAATGCATCGACGTCAATCAGACCCGTTATGTTCTCATGACTTGCAAAGTGGCGCAGAAGAGTGATTTCCCGCAAAGCACGCTTTGCAAGTTGAATCTTGTCAAATACACGCGTCACAAGCTTGATTGCAACTGTTTCTCCTGATATCTCGTCCTCTGCCGAGCTGCAGGACGAGTCAATAGAGACGGGCCGGTAGATCTGGCACAAGGACAGACATAACAACCCCATAAGCTCCTGAACCCATTTCGCGGATCAATTTCCATCGCTTTTCAACGTGAAATACCTTTCCAAACGATGACAGTAATGAATGGTATCCTCTAAGGTGTAGTGTAAGTCGGTGAAGCGATAATTAAATCAGCAGTCACCTCCGACGAAGATTTTCCTCTGAGAATGGATTAGACGACCTTCTTTGTCTCGATCTCCCTCGATCCACATTCCACGACCCAAGCGATGCCACAGGTGACATGGACTTCTCGTCTTTGCCTTTTGATCTCGCGCGACGGTGGCCGCGTGGACTTGGGTTATGGGGTGATTGCGAAGCCATCATGGGCGGGGTTCGCTTGAGCAAAGATGACGAAAACCAGGTTCTATCGCAGAAGAATGCGCCTAGTAAGAATATGTGGTGCGAAGGCAAGTTGTGAAGTGTCAACAGCTCGAGCAGAACATGACGTGCACGCGACAGATCCAGCAGATCTCGTTCATCTCCGATCTCATCATCGTGCATCAATTTCCGAAATCATATTATATACATTGTGCGTAAATATCATAACTAAACTATGAATCGACCGTAGTACTTATGCAGGAGTGGGTTCTGCTGCTGGTTCTGCAGGTGGTGGGGTAAAGTCATCCCGCATAGGAGGATGCACTGGCGTCGTCGAGTCCTCTTCACCGAAAATGTCCAAAAAGCCAGCGATGCGAGCTTTGTTCGTGCTCTTTTTGTTGACGTAGTCCCGGAGTCCGGATTTGAGACTCGGCTGCTTGTCTACGAGCTCACGAAGCTGGTCTTTTGGCAGTTGAAGCAGAGCACCGAAACTTGCCGGTGCGATGACCTTTGCGCAACGGATGAAGCCTTCCCATAGGGGAGGGTTCGTCCATATCTTTTTGGTAATCAGTCGGGAGAGCAGCGTTGTTGAGACGAACCCGACGAGAGATTTGTATGTCGTGACTGCTTGGATGACCTGTTAAAATCTGGTAAGATGTTTGCTGATCACGATGAGTAGCCAGTTCCTTACTGTTCGCAAGAACAACACGGGCAGGTCAGCCTCGTCCATAATTTGTTGCATAACCACCGCGAGAATTTCAGAGCGAAATACATCGGTCATCGAGAAGCATATACCAATGGCTGAGCCGTCAAGATGAAGGTCAGATCAGCCCATAATACCCCAAAGAGCGCACCTTCAATTGCGCTCTTCAAACCTATCTCCTTTTCGGAATCATGAAGGAGGACCATGAGTTCTGCGGGCGTTAGAAGCTCGCTTTGCCGAACGCGCGGTAAGTTCGAAGTCACACTGCCGAACGTCTGAGGCGGAGTCGTGACAATTGAGCTGAAGACCGACCGAACCAGGTTCTTTGGTTCGGCCTGTCCGTTGAGAATTGAAACGATTCGAGGCAAATGCCGCAGAATGTCCGGCTATACATCATCAGTGCCATCAACACCTCAATGTAGATAAGGCACCAGTCACCTTGTCCATCTCCGCGATAATAGGAATCAAGAAGCGGGCATCAAGATCCTTGCCCTTTTGGCCGCCTTTGGCCTTGGCCTCTCTCTCGTTGATGAGAGCCTTGACGAGTGCTACCAATTGAGAACTTGGTCGACCGTGTTCTGTGAAAATGGTCAAGACCCGCAATGCAAGGGTCTCAGCTCCTGAGGGGAAATTTCGAATCAGTGTCAAAAGTTTCCCGTGGCTAGAGCCAAGGGACCGAATAAGGGCCGTAATTAATTCTTGAATAGCATCTTGAACAGTGGGATCCATTTGACCATAAGCCGCGAAGATCCTAATTTTTTAGACGATCTCCTTAGAAACAGGAATGATGAATCTTTGTGACTTACTCATCCAAGAACTCTGGAACTTTGACAGAGAGTGCGAAAAGGAGCTCTACATGTTGAAGAACCTGTGACTTTTGTGCAGGAAGCTCGATCTGTTCAGGAAGATAAGGAGTGTGGACCAAGTCTTCCGGGGGAAGCTGGCCATCTTCCATATTCTCGTCCTTGCCGTGGGCATCATGGCCATTGTGAGAACTATCGGAAAAGTCTCTGGGCTGAACCTTTGCCGCATCCGTCTTCTCTCCGTCTACCAGCATTGACACGTCTTCTTCGGCCGCCCGCGAAGGCTGTATTTGGAGCTTGCGTAACATCTGAAGTGCGAATTCTCGAACCATGCTGTCCATAGGTTGTGTATTCGGAACCCAAAGCTTTACAGTATTTATGGCAGCTCCTCTTGTCTTCTTTTCTGTTAACAAAGACTCAAGCTCAGTATAATCATTTTATCAGATCCACAGTACCGCGCACCGGGATGTGTCGTAAGTTCCAGTAAAACGGTCAAGGCTTCTGATCTCATTGATGGACGGTTGATCACGAGTCCGCGGAGAGTTGCGAACCCGACTTGCATCCTATCCGTACTACATATCCGATGACTCTCGGTGATGACGCAACAAATCGAGAAATGTACCTTGAGGAGTCTATACAGAGATCCCGCAGCAGACCGAGAACGTCTTCTGGCACGCTTGGGAGGTCAAGCAGAAATCGAGAAAATGTCCGGTCTTTGGCGTCCAGTAATGTCTGATATGTTGCTACAATCTGGTTTAGCCATGTATCGTAGTTAGGTCGCTGACCATTGAGATTAGTAGGATCACATTTAAACTCAGTGCAGTTTTTACCCAGTTGGGATCTTCCGCAAGTCGCAGCTGATCATTGTACCATTCTTCATTCATCCAAGTTGTAGCTAGACGGATCCTGTGGAGTGAAAAAAAGAAAGATATAAAGGCATGATCTATGAATTTAATGAAGTTTGACGTACCTTGAAGGGAAATCAGACATAATATAGTCACACAGCGTCTGTCGCAGTTGATCCTGACACATGTAGAAGTCTTTATCCGGTGTTGCGTCCAACGCTTGGTCATCCTCAGGAGGAGGCTCAACAACACGAGTTATCATCCGCACAATGAGCAACATCCAGATCTCCGTGGGTGAGTGACCACCAGCCTGTGTTGATTCAACAGGAAGGGCATCCCCACCGGAGTTCAGATCCACTGCACTGACCCATATTCGCTTGACGGCGTTTGTGAGCTGCTGCATCCTTTCGTCCTCTGTAAGCTCTCGTGGCGGAGGTATCTTGAAATCAATCAGCTGGAGATTGACGGCGGTGGCATGAATGTCGGCCGCAGACGGCTCAGCAGCGATACCGCCTGACAACTGTTCAGGTTAGATATGCGATCAATATTCTTGCCCCAGGACATGCATATGAAAAGTATCAACCTTTTCGTTGAGCCGGTCAGGCTCGTACTCGAGTTCGTCTTGATCAATATCCATCTGCAGCGGGTCGACAGGTTCATCTTTCACCTTGACAGGTGGTGGTGGTGGTGTCGAAGCAGCTGGACCAGTAGGTATGGAACGGCCATGAGAATCCTGTGGTGTAAGAGACCGCCCAGATTCAGCGCGGAGCTGGGCAGCCCGAGGGCCGGTAGGTATTGATGGAGCAGGAGTAGGTGCAGGCGTTGTTCCTGTGTGTTTTTCGCGATAAGCCTGCACAAGACTAAGAAAAGTTGGTTCGGAGAACGATTCAAGATTGGCGATGACGAGTTCGGTGATGAGGGTAGCGGGGAGGGATGTGAAATCAAAGGAGGCAAGGAACCCCAGATTTGCAGAGGTGTTTGGCGTGGAGCTCAACTCTGGCTCGAGCTTTGGGCGCTTAGCATCTAGGGACTCAATTGGGACGGATGGCGGTCGTTTTCGAGAATCAATGCCGGCTGCTTTGCGTCTCTTTTCTTCTGAGAGGGCTTTCTCCATGCGAATGACCTGTTGCGCGAGAGCTTCGTTGATCTGCCCGACATATGCAGCATTGGAAGGTATTCTGAGCGAAATATGTAAATAGATCCTGGGGTGTAGAGAGCACCGTTACCGAGATATATGTATCATGAGGATGCGAAGAGACTTCTCGACACTCTTCACATTAGAAGCTGGAAGGTTAGTAAGTGCTGCAGGCGTCCATTGTTTCAAAGCAGTCACGATAAGGGGAGTTACAGATGGACGCAGCTTCGTCAAAGAAGCCCAGCTATTGAGCAAAGCTGACAGAAGATCGGCATTTCTAGTGGTCGTGAGAGGAACGTGAAAATCGAGACGTATGCATAACTTACTGGCTCGTATAGAAAGTATTAAAGACTGCCTCTAATAGCTTCTTTCCTTCATTCTCGAGCTGGGCAACATTGATGAACGGATGATCCGCAGGACAAGACGCGAGGTTTGGGTCGTTCTTATTCTGCAACTGTGAGAAAAGGATATATCAAGTCATTTATTACACTGTGTCTTAAGACATCCACACGCACCCGAGGGTCTGACACGCCACGCGTCTGCACTAGGATGACTTTTTGGACAAATTTGATGGCAGCGAGTTTGACGCCAGTATTCGAGGCAGACGACCAAACGAACTCAACAATACGATTTTTGGCTGCAGTAAGAGTATTCCATGCGCTTTGTCCATTGCGGCTTGTACACCTGAATATACTACTGAGCTAACATAGTCCGGGTCTTGTGCCGAACGAAGACTCACGAAAGCCGGAAGAGTAAAGGGTACACGGTCGTGAACGTCTGCACGACAACTTTGACAGTAGTAGTATTCGGATCGTCCATAAGCTGCACAAGCGTTTCGAGGGCTTGGGATGCCACTAACGAGAAACAGATTGATTAAAAACTTAAAAGGACTCTCAGAAGTGATCAAGACTAACTCTGCGTGCGCTGGTCAATTGAAAGAGTTGAACGACATATGGCAAAGTGAAGGAGGTCAATAACCCATTTCTTGAGGAGAGATTCGCCGGCATTCACGACGAGGGATAGTAGGGTGTTGAGCAGAAGTGGGATGGGTGCAGGTGCGATTTCAAACTGTTCACGTAAGGCGAAGAGGATGTCCGCCTGTTCTTTGGAATTAGGTGTTACACTGAAGGCCGCCTGCAGAGCCTGTAGTGGGTCAACAGGATTGCTCGCCATCTCTACCACCGTGGTCGTTGGTGACTGCTCTTGGAACGGCTCGACTCACAGTCACGTGCTGACGGCACACAACTGATTCAAGGCGACTTATTCAAAGGTGTCGCGCGCGCATTGTCATCTCATCTCAATATTCTCACTCAAGCAAATTTTCTGGCCAAGGAACATGCGTTTCAGATGAATTGTAAGAACCAAAGACGTAAACTACATAAGATCGATGGCTTTTTACTTGAGAGGAATGCTAGATAGAGAATCGTCAACACAAAACATAATCAGAGAGATGTAAACTGCTTACAAGCGAGACGCTTGAAATCGAAGTTCCAACAAATTAGTGTGACACACAGAAATGAGATAGGAAATACGCACAGTGTGTTGCACCAATCTAGATAAATCAATGAGATCATATTTCTTAGATGATATGAAAGGACACGTACACCAGGGCGACCATGCTTGACAGGCCGATATGAACAAGAGAACTCGCCAAGGTAGTGACCGGTCATCTCAGGCTTAATCTCGACCGAGTTGAATACCTGCAATCCAAAACCGTTCAGACCTCCCAACCCAGCATCTCATCAATTTGCGACTCAACGAACCTTTCCATTGTAGATTCCAACGACCGAACCAATCATCTCGGGCACGACAATCATGTCGCGCAAGTGTGTCTTTACGACTGCAGGCTTCTCGTTCGGGGGTGCCTCCTTCTTGGCCTTGCGAAGCTTTTTGATAAGTCCCATAGGACGGCGTTTCAGTCCCCGCTGGAAGCGACGGCGGGCGCGGGCGTGAACGAGCTACACTAAGGCTTGATATGCTATAGCGAATTTTCAGAAAATAGACGCACTTCAACGAACTGAGCGATATATTTCAGCACTCTTCTCAGCTGGAAGGGAAAAAAGAGAGAATACCTCTTCATTGTTCATATCCAGGAGCTTGTCGAGCTCAACACCACGGTACGAAAATGTGCGGAAGGTACGCTTCTTTTTGAGCTCGGCGGCGACCGCGGGGTCGGTAACAGAAGAATCAGCCTGTCGCAAAACGATGGATCAACATTTCCTCCTCCTCTCGTCCATCAAACCAAGATCGCACGCACCATGGTCGGTCGTCGAGGGTATTGGCGATGGTCTTGCTGGAATTACGAAGTTTGAGCGGAGTATGAAATCGGCAGATGTGGCTGAGGGATGGGAAATTCGAGCACGTGGTACTGTATAGCACCTCGCGCGCTGAGATGACAAGTTTTGGCGATTGTAGTGCTCACAAAATCAACTTTCGGGCAGAATCCACGAGTCCTCCCTTTGCGGATTAAATGTCAGTATTCGGTCATCTCTTTGTCTCCGTTCGCTTTGCTTTGTCCGTTTGGGTGGTTAGACGTGGATTGGAGGTGTAATTGTGATGTGGCATGAATGCTTACTTTCTTTTGTGTGTTCCAGTGATTTGTGGCTACCGTACCCTATAACTAGACAGACAAAGTGCGTCCGATCCAAAAACCCGGTTTTTTCTAATGCCAAATGATTCATGTTTTTTCCTTGTAGATGCAAAATATCGCTGCTTATCTCCTCCTCCAAATCGGCGGAAACGCTTCTCCCTCTGCCGCCGACATCAAGAAACTTCTCGGCGCTGTTGGTATTGAGGCAAATGGCGAGCGTGTTGACGCGCTCATTGCAGAGCTCAAGGACAAAACCGTTGATGAGGTGTGTACATGAATTGAGATTTGTTAGTGTGACAGAGCTAACAGCATATGTAGCTAATTGCTACCGGATCCTCGAAGCTCGCTTCTGTTCCCTCGGGTGGAGCTGGCGGAGCTGCCCCCGCTGCTGCTTCCTCCGCTGCTCCTGCTGCCGCTGCCGCCGAGGAAAAGAAGGAGGAGAAGGCTGAGGAGAAGGTTTGTGCTAGTTGATGCCGTCCCGGCCGTGGCTGACTGTGTTTGCAGGAGGAGTCGGACGACGACATGGGCTTCGGTCTCTTCGATTAAATGCTTACATACATTACTGTACTAGTGAATGTATCTCCTTTGCCATGATGTGTGTGTTGCCGAGTAAATGAATCGAAGATATGACTGCCGTCTGAGTCGGATCCATTTTTGCGGTGGAATTTATGTTCAGCGGCGCGGGGCCCGGCGGACCAGCGCGGCGGCATCAGCCGGCTGTCCACCGGCGGCATCTCTTTGTAACGCTCTATTGCCGGCGCATGTCTTTAACGTTCATCCATCACAACCTTGCATATGGACCCATATCGTCCTAGTCCCTCTTCTACCTTTCTCCCCACAACATTTGACCACGAAGTCCGCGAAGATCAACTCCCAAATACTATGAAGGCCCCCAAGCGGAAACGCCTGGCAAAGGTCCCCTCAGTTACTCTCTTTCTTATCCTCTTCTGACCGCCTTTCAGGCCTGTGACGCCTGCCACAAAAGCAAGCGACGTTGCGATGGGACAGGTTTGCGAAACTTTTTCTTTTTACCTTCCACCCGTCTCACATAACTTCTAGCTCCTTGCAGCAACTGGTGCGTCTGTTGTCAAACTTTACTCTCGGTATCATTTCACTCTCTGTAGTTTTTATGCAGACAAGCCATGCACCTACACGGACGCAACTGGGCGGCCTGTGCCAGCGCCGCGGCCCTTCAAATCAGAGCGACTCGAGAGTTCTTCACAACCGCCTACATCTTCAAGTTCTCTCCTTTTACCCATTGAAAGAGAGTCCGACAACGCTCAAAATTCCTCACAAATCGGCATACCACGAAAACGCTTTAGAAACGAGCGTGGAACTGCCGTTCCGACAGAGGACATTTCTGCACCCTCGATTCCAATACCCATCGTGGAGCCATCCCTCGCGGCACCCATTGACAGACCTCCGTCCATGGAATTAGATCATGCTCTTACCCGTGAGCTAACAAATCGTGCGTGTCTTCCTGTGTTGCATCCTACCTTCTTGATGACGTTCTTTCCCAGTTTTTTTCACACACTGCCACCCAGCACGGTTGATTATACACAAACCGACCTTTACTGCCCAACTCGCTCATAATCGCGTTCCCAAGTACCTCCTACATGCCATGTGCGCTCTTGCAGCGCCTTTATCAAAACAGCCTCACCTTCGTACGACTCCCTCCCGTTTCGCAGGACAGCCGTTTGCCCAAGAAGCACAGTCCCTAATGTTTGATGGTGCAGGTCGGCTTATCTGCGAACGCACCCTTGCAACTGCCCAGTCCCTCTGTCTCCTGCAGTTTCATGATATTAAGACTATGGATGGGAATGTATATTGGGATTCACGGTATCACGGTGTGTTATTTTTTGTCTCGTTACGCCGCTTTATTGACGGATCCTGGCAGATTTGGCGATGCAGCTTATTGAGTCACTGAACGTGTATCAGCACGATTACCCCACTCTCACGCCTGTCCCTTCTCCCGATTTTATCCAGGCTTCGATCGAACGAGAAGCTGTGCGCCGCATGTTTTGGATCATTCACTTTTTGGACAACCTGGCATGGATTTATTTCAAGCAACCTATGCAAGGACTTTCAGAATCCGGAAGACATCTCCGGCTGCCTGTCGACGAGACCACCTTCGAGTTAGGTGTCCACTCCACGCTTCCAGGTATGTGAGGCGTCATGCAATTCCCGAATATCAAACTCTGACAATTGCCAAAAAAATTAGAATATTTGCGTCTTCCGGCGGTAAGGATGCAGTACTCCTCCGAGTTCGGGCATCTCATCCGCGTGGTCACAATTTATGCCAAGGTGGAATCTGCAATGGACCAGCTCACGAGTCAGTAGAACACGTTGTCAAGTTGCGTTCCAAGTCTTACGAGCTCCTGCAGATTCTGATTCAAATACGAACGCACCTGCAGCGATCTTGGAAGCGCAACGTATGATGGAAGTAAGTACTCCTGTTTCTATTTGTTCTGTTGTTGGTTGATTGTGGCGCTTTCCGATAGTCATGGGCGAGCACTCTACCGGATCATCTCCGTTTCTCAGAGCAAAGCCTGCAAGTTGAACAATCAATGTTTGAGACGAGTTCAAACGGTGGTGCTTGGTGTTGGTGTTGTATGCATGTCTTCCACGCCTCATCGGCACTTGCGCTAAACTATGTGAATGTCTATTTTATGCTCCTATGCCTCTACTTCTATCCTTGCTTTTCTGTTGACTGAACTCAACGATAGGCTCGGCAGCAACTTCACATGGAACCAAAAAGTGAACCTGTTTGGGCCTTGAAGTTATTGGACCTCATTATGGAAATGCTGGGCGATCGAGCGAAGAACAGTATACTCAGTGTGTGACGTTCTGTTCACTTGATGCTACCTCAAGCTAATTTTCGTACATTAATCTAGTGGCCGCAGCACTATGGGTGAGATTTTTTCTGAGTTTCCGCTATGATTGTTCTCCATTTTTTCTCTCCTTTACTGATATCGCCACAGCCTTTAATCAAATATTGTCGACGGGATGACCCTCAGATACGCAGCTGGTGCTCGACTTACGAAGACGAGTGGGGCACTCGGATACGTGAACTCGCGCTGGAACGGCACCGAGTATATTCCTCTTCATCCGCCCATAGTTACGGGGTAAATCGCCTACCTCCGTCGAAACACCATTCACAAGAACCGCCGCCAAAAAAAATCCAGCCGACGCTTCCCCAGCATCGGCGTCTGCCCGACCTTCGAAATTCATCGACATCAGGGCCACGTCCCTCTTCACATCAGCATGACTCCTTCAACCATAGGTCAGGTTCCTCATCTCCAACGTCTATGGCTGTTGGCCGACCAATTGAGGATCTTCGTATGCATAACACTTCTAACTCCAAATCAAGCACTAGTGGCTACAGTCGCGGTGTTCAGCTACAGTCTCATTTGAATTCTTCTCATTCCGGTCGGGATATCGGTGGCCGCAACCATACAGGGTCAGGAGACAGCATGGGGACAGGCCAAAGCGGGAACGGGGTGAAGCGAGAGAGGGAAGTGGAAGCGACCGGTTTGCATCTCCATGGACATGGTCATACTACTCATGTACCAACACGACGCTTAGGTCGTGACGCTGATGCTGAGTTTACCCCATCGGACGGCGTTCCTGCGGGGCGAACAGGGGAAAACGTTGTTGTAAACGGAGGGCAAGGCCAGCCAAGAAGTGCGGGTGGTAACAACGTGCTTGGAGAGGGACAACAGTCACTTCCTTCGTTGAAGTCGGTGGGACTCCTTGCGGTACAGCCTCCGGTGTCAATGCCTGTTGGGCTGCAATGGCTTGCCAATGAATCGCGGTAGAATTTCTCCAATAAGGGGTTGTATCTGTTCTTTTCCACGGGTTCTCAGGTCAAGTGTACGTTTTTTTTTGTTTTCTTCTAACGTGTCTTGCTGTCAATGTATCTACTTAACCACTTGCACATTGCTGTTCTGTCCTTGTTGTCGATTATTGTAGATGGACAATTGTAAATCCATTCTTGATTAAAGTCTAAAACCTCATTTGTTCAATGATCAATAGAGAGTGTATAATCATCATTGATCATAAGTACAGCAGATGAAATACAAACGTTCTACATCGCAACAAAATCCCTGGGAAAAGACAGTTGGATGGGAACACATCGGGGCGACAATGTGGCCAACTCATGCCTCAATCTTCTTCAGGTTGCGATGGAGCTCCGGATTTACAAGAGTTACACGAGCAAGAAGCTTCTCAACCACTGTATCCTTCGCTTGCTCATATGATTTTGTAATGGCCTGCAATTTCAATTCTGTCTCCTTGTCTACAGCCGTCTGCGCATCGGACGTCGTGCCAGCATGCTAATCAGGAAAACGTAAAACATTACAATCATGAAATTGGCGTGCAGGGATGCAAGAGCGCACTGATGATTCGAAGGACCTAAATTCCAACTCTTTCGCTTGTTTATAGGCCTCTATCTCTTTCGAAGCCTCCAAGCGAGCATCCTTCAGTCTCTGCACGCGATCTGTAGATAACTGTCTGCAAACGCGAAATGTAGGAGGCCAGTTGGACACGAACATTGGCGAGCTTGCTGGACAATCTTGGCAGCCTCCTTCTCAGCCTCAAGAAGCGTCTGGATCCCTTGAGATTGTTGGGCAGCCTGCAGACGTATGAGAAGAGCCTCGTCAGTACGGCAAACACCATACCATCTGGTCGAAATGGTAAAGGCCAAGTTGTACTTCCGATCACCGACATCATGATACTTACAAGTGATTCAACTTCTTGCCTGACAACTCACTAACTGTCAACTCTGCACGTGTATCTAGGAATACTCATACCGCAGTACATACGCAGCAGTTCATATACGGTATACCCTTCTAGCTGCTTTATGTTCATGGCATGGGATCTTTGAGTGTGCGCTACTAAAGTCAATCATAGATTGTCAATTGGATGGCTTTCAAGAAATGCGAAGAAGGGTGACTGTGGCTTATCGCAGTCCGTTGTTCTTGATCTTTGCTTTTTGGCCTCTTGCGACGTCACACGCATAAGTAGGATAGATTTCCGAACCGTGCTCTACCTAATTAATCAACGTCCGTTGGTCGTCTGGTCTCAACATCATGCGAAATTCAGGCTTGTTCATTGCGCTCTTTCCGAATTTCTCGATATCCTGATTAGGGCGAATTTACAGCGGCAGAGTCACGAAGGATAGATTCACGAAGCGTAACCATCCTAAGTTACATTTGGCTCCTTGCCAGTAATATCAATCTACCCCGAGATACAAAGAGATTCTGTCAGTATATCCCATGATTTTACTTCCAATGACGCGTTTTTGACCCTGTTCTTAATTATAGGTAATTCACAGGTACGTATCATTCGCTATGGTACATAATAACCTCGTCGGTAAAACAAACTAACGAACCACACCTGATGTTTTCTACGGCGGAGATCTTTTTGTTTCATTGAGTTATTCTAAGCTCATATACCGGTTGATGTTAATTTGCTGGTACCTTTAAGAACTAGCGATGAAGCTAGTGGGTGGTCTAGACACAACTCACGACCTTAACAGGAGGACAAACACCTCCGTCGATGGTCCAGGCCCTAATCATGCCGATACTCGAGTAGACAGGACGAATCCGGAGGGCCTGCGCGAAAACCAACTTCGTAAAAAACTGATGTCGACCACTCAATGATCCATGCATGAAGAAAATTAGTTTTTTGTTTCGGAGCAACTTACACATTGCCCCGGCATCCGCCAACGTCACGTGTGTGTGACAATGAGGCATATCCTCCAAAGACCGATCCAATTCTTGCGCATGTTGCATTTAGATAGAAATCGTAGCCCATACGATTATTTATAACGGTATATAAGATATATCTGTATGGTCAGTTCTATCAAGCTCGATATCAGAACTGAGTAATAAGCGATTCACACCTAACACACGTCTCAGTAATTGATATCTCACGTTCGTCTTGTAATATCTTGGTCGATTCCCGGTATAATTCTGGATATGTACATTACATGTACTACTACGATTGTATGGGCTTCAAATTTTTTGATATCTCGTAGATCGAGTGTGCACGTGATTCTCTTCTCAAGTGGAATGCTCCTAGCTTGTGGCCGCGCGCTACGTCATGTCCCTAACTGGTGCTGCGTGATCGAATGCTTATGTAAAAGCAAGTTGCTTGTCAAGGAGAACTCTTGATTTTCGATGCACTTCGAACAAAACAGGGTCGATGACTGCTGCTGCTGCTGACTCTCGATTGAAGTGTATAAACTACTGAGGGAATACCCCTGTGGTCTGACAAACCGACTCGTGAAAAACGTATCGAGTCGATCTGCGTGAGGGAGAAGCTTATCCGTTCTCATTGCACACCACCGTGAGACAACGCGGGACCCTGCTAGGTAACGAAGGACCTGGTTATCATAAGGCCACAAGTTTGTGGAACCTTTATAGCAAAACTGGGACACATTTTAATCGAGAAAATCCGCCATTTATGAAGAGCATGGCTGCATCGCAATGATGAAGATCTCGAATTGTGAAGGCAGAGCAACGACGTTCTGCTATTTGGAGCAAGCCCAGTGTCAAATTTCTTCCAGATATATGTAGTTCTCGAAGCAAGATTTGTGCCCGCGAGAATTTCGCAAGTATCAGTGTGCAGTTCTAGACCACCTGGAAAACCATGTGCCAGTGCGAGAGGATAAGTACTTACCAGGCAATTTCTGGACTATCGGACGATGAACTGAGGAAAAGATGTGAACCATGTTCTTAGGGTGTAACCATTTAGGGTACTTCTTAGATCCTGTTTCTATGTTCATGTGGGATATTCTGTGAATATTGTGAGGCATAAAATAGGTTCATGACTAGTCAACTACAAGTTGTTCGGTGGCGCTACTCAAAAGTCCTGGCATTCTAGCGTGGAGGTTACAACGCAACATGAGTCGCACGCTCTATCTGTTTTGTCGACATTTGATAGGTATAACCCATCAATCGTGTGAGAAACTCAAAGGGAGGCCTTGTGAAGAACGTTACGGACTCGAACTCATTGAAAGTGCCACTTTCCAAGTCCGATCAATGATCCACCTCTCAGTATCCTAACATTTCCTTGGAGTGAATATCTTCTCACACGAACTAATTGCTTAGAAATGTTATTCCTTTAAACTGTGCCTTTGGTTTGGACCTGGCAACAAACTCTTGATCTGGTTCGGAAACTGGTTCAGCCGTACTAGAATGCGGTTTCAAACATCATGAAGTGTTTCATCAGAAATGTCGGCGTGGGAGGGTTCTGAACAGGTTATAAGATAAGGTCCATATAGGGGCGGAAATCTCTGTGGCACTGTGTATATTCTGAAAAACTTGAAATGCCTTCACCCTCCATCGGCCCTCAACGTCCCTCAAGCATTATGACTCTGATGTCTTCAGGAAACTACAGCGGCGCCCTCCACAATTGTACATCGGCCTTGCCGTCCCTTGCTCTGATTTCTAACCATTTTAAATCAGACCTGCAAGAAAGAAAGGAATCGCATCTGTTGAGTTGGGTCGAAATACCAATCATGACATCAAAACCTACTCAATGGACAGTGCAGTGCAAAAGTTCGTTTTGTATCTATGCCGTCAATACATAGATGGCTCACATTTATCGAAAGTCAACGGAGAAATCAAAGGAACAGGAACAGCCTTGCAGAAGGCGACTGCTAGACAAGCCGCGGCCAAACAAGCTTGTGAGGTCGGTTTACTGCCACAATATCATGACTTTCGACTATACTGACCAGGAAATATAGGCGATAATGTCAGATCTACTATGAGCAAGCCGGCGGAGATGATGATTATCTCCTTCATTCTTTGTACTCCGAGTCTGCTTGTTACTCTACTCAATCTCTATCGCTGTCACTATCCTTGGTTTGTGTGTTGTATGTCTAAGCTTGATGGATGTAAGCTTTCAAACATTCTTCAACTATAGCAATATCTCCAATTTCATTCGTTGGAGCTGTGACTCTGCTTATCAACAACCGTCGAGACGGGCCGCAGGCAAATTGACTGATACCAGAACTGATACCAGAACTCGTGTCATCAGAGTACAAAATGACATAATATCGAGCCGAACACCTTATAGTTCTTGTTCATCTGTTCCCACCACCACAATGCAAAGTCACTCTGAGAAACTGGACTCCTTCCTCTTGCTGCCGTTGCCATTTACTACCCCTACTTCGAGGCGTGATATCTCCAGGAGGCGGAAGTTCATACTTGCTCTCGGGTCTATTATTTATGGCATCTATCTGTGGTGTGCCTTAAACGGAACCTTGAGAGATATCTTTCATAAGGACGGCTTCAAACAGCCAGAGCTTTGCGTCCAGAGCAATACCCTCATGCCGGTCAGAAATCGAGCTTTGTGGGACTCTGTGAGTTCAGCCATTGGCACGGAAGCGTTCAAGGCAAAGGCAGTCGAATGGATTGGTGGTGCCGTGAGAGTACCGTAAGTTATACATAGAAAAGTTCCCTCAATCTTGGATGACACATACTGATCCGTCTCCTCTAGGACGGAATCATATGACGATATGGGCGAGGTTGGAGAGGATCCTAGATGGGATGTGTTCGCACCCTTCCATGATTACCTTTCCAAGGCTTTTCCCTTGCTGTGAGGATCTTCATTGAAGGATTGAGCCCATTGACCGATACCTCGGACAGCCACTCCACCCTCACGCTCCAGAAGGTGAACACATATGGCCTCATTTTCACTTGGGAAGGATCCAACGTATCGCTTAAACCTCTCGTTCTGATGGGCCACCAAGGTACAATTCTCATCCGAATAACGTGTTTCTGACGTGTTCAATAATTTAGACGTCGTTCCCGTTAATTCTGAAACTGAAGACAAATGGACACATCCGCCGTTCTCTGGTTACTTTGATGGTGGGCAAAGGAACAATTATATCGTGCTCCGTAAGCGTATCGCATACAGGTTCGAGGGTCTGGGGTCGAGGAAGCTCTGATGACAAGAGCGGGCTTATTGGTGCACTGTCAGCTTTCCTTCAACTCAGATAAATGGCACGTCTTTGATTTTCTTTACCAACAGTGCAAGTGTGGAGACCCTCATCAAGAGTGGATTCAAGCCGACGCGCACCTTAGTGCTCTCCTTTGGTTTTGATGAGGAGATTAGTGGACATCGCGTACGAAAGTTAGTACCTTCATGCCTTAAGATGCTCACCAACTCTTAACTTTCCAGGGGGCTGCCAAACTCGCTCAAGCACTTCTTGAGAACTACGGTAAAGACGGTGTTGCCTTCCTTGTCGACGAAGGTGGTATGTCCTTATAATATGAGATACAAAACAGTACTTCACAAATTCTCTTCTAGGAGGCTTCGTTCAAGAGAACGGAATTACGATTGCTACTCCTGGTATCGCTGAAAAAGGATATCTGGACGTTCGAGTTGAAGTCACCGCGCCTGGTGGGCATTCGAGCGTACCACCCAAGCATACCGTGAGTCCGATAGGTTCCCTTGTATAACTACGGTGACGGAAAAGATCTCGTTTCCTCAGAGTATTGGAATGCTTGCCGCATTTCTGGTAGAGTACGAAAGAAAGCCATACAAAGTGAAATTGGTCTGAAGTTTTCTCTACCTTCCTTTCTGTGCTTTTTTGACATGGCGTTACACTTGTAGACCAGACAGGATACTCTCTACAGTATGCTCCAATGCGTTGCTCAGCATTCCAAAGAGTTGGACGAGGACTATCGCACGATCATCAAACGCGCGGCTACTTCAGACAAGCATTTAAAACTTCTTGAGAAGGAGATTGTCAAGAACAACTTATATGCAAGCTTAGTCGGTACAACACAGGCGGTTGATATAATCAAGGGTGGCGTGAAGGCCAACGCACTACCGGAAAGGGCGTCCGCTGTTGTCAATCATCGTATCTCTACTATGAGGTCAGTGCTGTGAGCCTTGCTTAAGTTGGCTTTCGAGCTGATGGCAGATAGCTCGGTTGGCGAGATTAAAGCCCATGATACGGAGCTCCTCTCGCGGCTTGCAAAAGATTTTAATCTTACCTACACTGCATTTGGCAAGGAATTTTTTGTAGAGGGTGAACCTTCTGCTGGAAAACTCACACTCAGTGACGCTTATGGTACCGCTTTGGAACCCGCGCCTGTCACTTCCACGTCTCCGGACGCCGTCCCTTGGTATATTCTCTCGGGAACCATTAAAGGGACATACGACTCCCACCGCTCCCTCACAAGTGCGAACGAAATCATTGTGAGCCCTGGTATGCCTTCTGGGAATACTGGCGAGCTTTACCATACATAGATAAGGTGGATAGTCAATTAATCTGCGCCACAGACACTCGTTATTACTGGAACTTGACGAAGCATATTTTCCGTTATAACCACCACAATGATGGAACAAACACAAACAGACTGAGCGGTGGCATACACACTGTGAACGAGCGTGAGTGATTGTTACTTGTAAGTTTTGGTGATATGCTGATTTCCCCAGACATTGAAATTGATTCGTTTGTGGAGATGATTCGTTTCTTTTGCTTACTCATCCTCAACACTGACGAGGCAACAAACTTGTAATTCAATGTCGACACACCAAATTAAAAAATAAAGATAATATTGTAAATACATTGATGATGAGTTACTGTGATTTGATGTGATTAGTACATTAGAGTGGGCAAATATGAACTGGGTGTTAAGGGTTGAATATAATAGCTATGTTCTCAACTCGTTATAGGCCTGATACGGTTTTTGCTGGACGACATGTTGAGACACATTCCGCGTTTGGGCAGCATGAAATCATGTCTGCGACAAAGGCATCGCTTGCCCCATACACGAAAAGTTTCTTTACGTTGCATAATGAATAGGCTTCGGCCTCTATTTCTCCCAATGGAGGATGATCTTGCCTTTGATGTGTCACCCGTAAAACGTCGCCTAGTGGTAGAGTGTTTCTGTCGAAGGAGAACGAAATTTCGAAGTTCGTCACCTGTGGGGGAAAATAGGCCAACCGCCAACAATCAAAGATGTCGTCGAATCCCATATTTTCATACTCGATACGAATGGTACGAAGGTTCGGGGCATCTATAATGCCATCGAGGTAATAAAGAAGGTTCGATAGGGTCTCGCCCATAGGATTCTCCTGATGCTCGTGTTCCTTGTGAATGCTGCTGTTGGCGGCAGTCGAGGGTATTTTGACAGTTATGGACTGACATAATATATGGGGCGAAGGTTGATCATCTACGAAAAGTGGGTATCCAGCCAGCACCGCCATATATTTTGCAAGGTACGATGAGCAGGGAATATGTACGTCACGGAGAGAGATGCGGGTGAAGAGTGACTTCCAGGTAGAATTGACTAGCGGAAAGGAAGTCATTAGGTCAATGCGGTCAACATTGGACAAGGAGGATGCCCATGCTTCTGAGATAACTTTTTCGAGCAACTCAGCAGGCAGCAGAGCGTAGTCCATGATAGCGGGATTTCGAATTTGGATAAACATACCAGTTTATACGGAAGACAGAATAGGGATTTGAGACAAACGGAACTTGTTGAAACCAGACTAGGAGGGGCATAGGCGTCGGTAGATAGTGGGCCATGTTTCAGAGGTCAAAGCAAAGGAAGAGGGGCCATATATGCCATTTTTGGAAACGCGTCTGTTTACATACATTTGTACTTCTCACTCGCTGTTCAGCTCATCCAACTATGCCTCGAGGGATTCCCAACGCCAGAAGGGATGATACCGGGTTTCGCTACACAACGTTCCATGTACCCCTCGTGTATGTAAAGCCATTGTTCCCATTCCAAGTCTGAATTCAGAACTGCATGGCAGTGCGAATCCCAAGCACATGAGTACAACCTACCTCAAGTCGGAGTCGCAGACCCTTTGGGCAAGAAATGCTAAGAACAAGGCAGCTGAAGAGAATCCACCTACCGAGTCAAGGTCAGCGGCATATCGCTGCCCAGCCTGGTTGAATGTAAGATATGACCTCTAGTTAGCACAGGCGCGGCTCTCAAGTGATTGTAATACACCCCGGTTCGCGTTCCCTACTCATTGGGAAAGCATCAGATGTGTCTCCCACGTCGGTGCCCAACGTTGTTGCTCGAAAGTGCAAACATCCCGTTCCAGAATTCGTCAGGGTGGAGGGAATTACGCGGCCTCGTAAACAGAGCTGCGATGCAGGCGAAGAATTTGCGGAAAAGGACTCAGTAAGCTGAGCATCTTCCTAGTACATTGCGTCACTGCAACAATTCTCTGTAGTTTGATGAGAAAATCTCAGCTATCAGTGTCTCTCTACGCGATAGAATGAAATTCTATAAACTACGCGTCACACAGAACGCAACTACGATTGCTTCGACTTTTAATGAACAATTCAAGCCGGAGATAATTGCAGAATATAACGATCCCTTACGCGTAGAATGGACAGAAAAGATATCTAATGAAGATGTGTACTTTGGTGACAAAGTGAGCATTTCAAGGTCATGGTTATCAAGTTAATATTACTACACTTTGCAGGCACTGCGCTTAGCTGACCCACGGAAAGCTGGTTACACGTTACGGTATCCGATCTACGCTGCAAACTACAATCTGCGAGACTATCATTCTGTTCAAGTCGTCTTGAGCGATTTGGAACTAATCATACGGACGACTTTGAAAGAGAAGTTGCAGGTAGATCAGAAAGATTATAAAGTGCGTAGACCACGTTTAATGACTCGATATTTGCATATTTGTATGGTTGACGTGACGCTTTGTCAGGACTATTCTGTGGTCCTTGTAATTCCTGATAATTATGAACGAACATACGTTCGAGAATTTGTAAACATGTTACTCGTGACTATGGGTTTCAAGCAGATTTGTGCCCAACAGGTGAGAATTGACCTTGATCAATTCATTTGATAAATTCGATCATCTCACTATAGGAATCACTAGCAGCCACCTATGGGGCTGGTATCTCGAATGCATGTGTCGTCAACATCGGCGCTACCACGACAACTGTCGCATGTGTCGACGAGGGTATGGTGCTGGCTGACACAAGGTATCACTTGGATTATGATCTATCAATCTGTTAACACTCCTGTAATATAGGATGTCCTTGAATATCGGAGGCGACGACATTACTGAATTCTTGTATGTTCTTCTAAAGAGGATAAACTTCCCTTATCGAGACTTGGACCTCAATTATGCTTATGATTGGAAAGTCATGGAAGACCTGAAAAGCCGTCTATGTACTCTCTCAGAGGTTAGTGAGTTCTGGTACAATATACGGTCCTTCTGATCGGTCTTCTTCAGGATCATGTTGCTCTTAACCTGTACGATTTCGTTGTGAGACGGCCGGACCGTCCTACTGAGAAATATGGCCTGCGTGCGTACGACGAGATCATTCTCGCTCCAATGGCACGTCTTCACGGTCGTAATGATATTATATCACGTTGATCAATTATTTCAGTGTTTGTTCGAGCCTAGAGTTATTGAATTTGACAAGAAGAGGTTAGGCTTCAACTACCCATCTTCCAAAAATGTCACAGAAGAGATCGTTAACCATCAAACCGAGCGTGTCGTAAGTCCACTCACGATTGGGAATTGCTTCTTTCGTATAAGCTTGGTGGCCATAGACAAATGCCATGGTGATATCGACACAACACCTTATGCCTGCAACCGTTCCTCCAGACTCCCCACCCAACCAGAATCAGGTTGCAGGAAATACCTCTCTTCCAGGTAATGTACATGACCCGACTGATTCATCACATTAATGAATTCTTAGGCACTAATACACCTGCGGAGCCTGATCCACAGGCCATGGTAGTAGATGAACCAGAAACAGTCCCAATGGTTTCAGCGGAGGGGACGGATGTTGTTGATGGCCAAGACGATAGTAAATTGCCACCAAATCGAACTACAACTGCCGAGGCTGGCGCGAATAACACGGGACCGAATCAGGTTCCGCCATCGACCGCTGGAGAATCCTCAATCGACATCACTTTCGAGGCAAGTAAACTACCCTTAGACGTCGCAATCTTCAATAGCGCACGTGCCGCGGGGGGCGACGAGAAAATTCGCAAATACCTACAGGCGGTTCTGGTTATCGGCGGCGTGGCTCATACACCGGGCATGGGACATGCTCTCGAAAGCAGGTTCGTACCGTAAATCTATGCGCTTTGCGGTAATGAGATCTGTGATCCATTTTTTTTGTCGTCACAGGCTTCAGGCAATTGCGACGCCGTTGGTGCCAAACATGGAAAAGGTCCAGATTATTCCTCCCCCAAAGGAGGTAGACCCAGTCGTGTTAGCTTGGAAGGGAGCCGCGGTTCTTGGGAAAATGGATGGGGTATCTGACCTCTGGGTGACCCAGTCGGATTGGGTAGCTATACTTTTTTTTGCCTCGGCTCTTAGAGTCATTAAGCTTGTCCCTAGGATATCTTGGGTATGCGTGCCCTAAAGGAACGTTGTTTCTATCTGTAAGGACTAGATTTGGTATAGCGGGATGTAAGGATTACTGGCGCTAGAAGGCTTTCTGATGATTGGCTTCTTTGCGGCTTGACACGCGCCCGGAGATGTAATGTAGTGCTGGTAATAATTTAATCGATCTCCAAAGTACAAGCAAAATTAAATAGCGCAAAAAAATGAATCCGATGGGAATAGAGCACAATGTGTACAGTGTTGGAGCGATGAATGGTATGTATTGATGATCGAGAGTGTCCATGGATATTGTCAACTACAAATTCACATGCGCGGGCGGATGGTGGCAGATGGTGGCGTGCCATACAATGAGCCGCTGGAAGGGATTGGATCGAATATAACAGAGAACAGAGATTGAGACACAGATTATAGTACATGAGATAAGTATACGCAAGGAATAATTATGATGATCGATTGTCCTTGAAATGCAGATAAAAATCGAGGAAATGTTGTGAAATCTTGATCGAGGAACCGAGAATGTAGAATGTAGATGATAGATGATGTACATTAGCGTTGATGCTCAGACACCGAGTCTTTGCTTCAATTCTCGAAAGTCTTGATTATTCAGTTTCGACCAGTCTCTGGTTATACGATTCATCTCTCGTTTCCCTTCGCTGATGACGAAGAGCGGAAGTCAGTGTTTGTGAGTGGAATCAAAATGGCGGGTCGACTCGCCTCTCCCTTTTCAGCCATTCCGTTCTTGTAAATCCACCCTCTCTCCAGCTAGCTATATCCGCGTTCTCGTCCACCTTCTCATCTGCATCCTTTGATACTTCTTTCTTCCGGCTGCAGCTGGCCCAGCCTGAACCCCAGCCGCCCTCGCTGTCCTCCCTCTTGACAACGAGGGTACTCGATTGTGCACATCGAAGTTTCTCGATCAGTGATTCGCAGACAGCGGCAACAGTCCTGTTTGGAACAAAGGGGAAAGTAGCGTCTGAGCGCGGAGTGCGATCGGGTGTGATGATGAGTGGGTTGCGGCACATTGGGCAATCGACAGGTTCATGCCATGCCCCACAATGGAAGTGTAATCGAGAGAAGAACCACTTGAGAATACAAAGAGCACAAAAAGTATGTCCACATTGACCCGAATTCAGGGTATACGGGTGTGCCAGGATCTCACAACATCTTGAATCTGTTGAATGCAGATCTGAAGAAGGCCGAGTTTGCACTTACAATGCACATGTAAAATGTTCTTCCAGTTGAGCCAGGGACGCGACTGCCTCCCGTTCAGCAATTTGAGACAGCACTAGAGATGCCTCAGCCTCCTTTTTCATTAATTGAAGAGCTCTCTCATCCAATTCAACTGCTCTGCGTTTGTAATCGTGCTCATTCTTGAGCAGAGCCTTCTCTCGTTTAATGAGCTCGACAGGGGTGATTCGTCGGGATCTTCGAAGGTCGGAGGAGGACGGTTGTAGTTTCACCAAAGATTCCGATTCATCATTTGCACATAGTAGGGTACGTTCATTGGTAGCTTGCTTGCGCTTTTTGTGCCCTGAAAGGACAGCGCCTGTTTCCGGAGGTTGAGGGGGTGTGTCTTGAGGGAGTACTGAGATAAAATGAGAGAAATCCATAAGGCAGCAAGGACAAACCATTGTTTTTGTTGAGTCGAGACGACCGACGAGTTATGCGCGTCGCAGTAGAGGCCACAGGAGTTTTTGGCATCGTCAGCTCGGAGGACCAGGGCGACAGTCTAAGGCGGCTCTAGCATCACGCATCACGTGAAGCTCACTATCTATTCATCCCATCCGGCGTGACCAGTGGCCAGATAGACCAGACCGGATCGATCCAAGGACAGCCTCTGGGGACTTTTGGCTTTCCCCAGCATACAAATTTGTTTCTGAAGTAGAAATTTATTTAAGCCCATTCAGTCTGTCTCTATCTTCTACGCCACTGTATTTTTTTTTGTTCCAATTAATCAAGGTACTCTTCACCTCTCAAGTTACAGTAATCGACCATTGCCACTGTTTTATAAAACTTGTTGTGACTCATGAAATTGCTCATTACCTATGCTACATATCACAATTTGCGTCTAGCCTGCTCATCCCCGCCCTCCACGAAAATTCCCTGTTCACACCTGTCGTTAGCTTGGATCTACTTCCCCGTTGAAGGTCCGAAATGTTTACATTGATACTATCCTAGCTCATTGAGTCACTCTGCGCTTATGCAATACTCTGAGTATAAATGTATGGACACTCGACCCCTGTTCCTGATCGAGGACTTTTCGAGGTAAAGTTCCAGCTCCCCTCCCTTGATATGTATGTGGTGTATGGAACTCCATCAGGCAATTTCGTCACTCATGGAGCTTGGAGCCACCAACAAGCCAGGGTACATTTGGCTATTGATCGCAGTATGCTTATTGCGGTTGCAACAGTGCCAGTAAGTGCCAATACCACGCGTTTCCAAATCAAATTACGCGCAGCTCATCTCCTTCGCAAAGATCAAAGTTAAAACAAACGTAGAAGAACAATTGTGCACGTCCACTCACCTTCGCGTTTGCTTCTATCCACGATGTCTGGCCCCCCAACTGCCAACATTATTGATCTTGAGGGCATCAAACCCAATGTAAATAATATTTTAATACATGTATGTTCCTTGCCCAGAACATTGTCTGTCCGATTTGGGCGCTGCTCTGCGACTCCTGTTCTGTCGGGATTTATATAATTGAATACGCCCGCTTCATTTCAGAGGTCGTCCACGTGTAAGTGTCTGCAAATTGTAGTCAGTTGCTTCCATCTTCCCACTGGTCGGGAAAAATACCCGTAGTTGGGGAGGTGACCCTTCATTAAGGTGTACGATGATGCAGGACTTCCCTTATTCCTGAAAAAAATAAATATTTACATATCATTGATGTTCTTCACCCATTTATTTGTGAGTAGATGCAAAATGTCTTTCTTGAAACTGCTACTCTGGAATTTCAGAGCTCTCGATTGGCACGGTCGCAATTGCTTAGTGTAAGGGTTATAGTTCTCTTCTTGACTTCCAATATCGGCACCCAAGTCTGATTATTATGAATTGGGGTCTTAAAGTATCTATTCCTCTCCGGGTCGCCGGGTTCGGATGTCAAAAAATATCACGACTTCCATCATCGTTCAGGGTGCTACGTCCCGCGATACTTTCCGTATGCGCTTTGCTTCCTCGCTTCTCGCTCCAGGTATGTAATACTTCTTTGGTTTATGCGGACAATTTTGACCTTGGACTATTTGTTTCAACCAGAAACTCACCCTTGATTTTTACGAAATTCCGTACATCAGGTGGGAAACTTTGCATTAGTTCTTGATCGAGGAGCTAGAACTTGTAGGTACTTGGCTGAATGCTAGTGATACGATTTGCTCTCCATATGTACCTCCATCATGTCAGGAGTCTGATCCTCGAAGCGGTCCGTCGAAGCGTCGATCAACATTTTAGGTAACATATTAAGCGAACCAGCTCATCACAAATACGGCTTTTTTCTTCGGGATGCCAAACGTGGCAGCGACATACGAGATGTTGTCCTCCCTGTTTACTCTCGTCATTACAGCCTTCACAATCCTCCAACCATGCGTCATCCCTGCACGAGATGTTATCCGTACGGGGTAGCGAGACATGACACGACCAACTCGACAACCCAAAAAACGGCCTTGAGGATATGCGACAGAAATTGATCCTTGTCTGCCACAAAAGTCTTTGTGTGATGATACGGGGCCGATAAATTCGCCAGTCCCCAACAAAGAAGTGATGGCAAATGACTGAGCGACGAGCAAGAGTCCGGGATAAACGGTTAGCTGGAAGTCGGTGGGAACACATGTTAGTATATTATTACTTTGTGTTTACTATGGAACTAAAGATAGATGCGGGCTGTCTATCGCAAGACACTCTACAGAGCAAGATCAATGACGGACCCTGTGCAATTGATAAACAGGGTTTCGTGCGACGAAGAGAGCTCTGCACAAATGCGGGTCCGAAAAAGGCATTATTGAGGTAGTTGCCGCTGGTTGCCGGTAGGGTCGTTTGGCATCTTTGCAAACCGGGTCAGGATCGCAAATCTGACAACTGAACAGGATCGCAGGTGCTTCTAGAATTCTATATGATGTATTTGATTATTCGGTCAACCGAACGCGTCTTGGTAAATTGACAAATGGTCACGTCACAAATCTAGATTCCGACTTACTTGAACGCAGTTGACAAGAACCTTTTAATCGTGAGCGGAGCCGTGTGTATCCTTCTTCTTCCTTTCGATTATTGAATCTCCTTCCTTTATAGTGGCCGCCCACTTTTGCCTGGGCCATGCTCTCGCACGTCCTCCCAAGCCACCCACCAGCCCTCCTCATCCCAAAGTATCTTCCTCACCCCCCTTTCGCGTCCCCAAAACCCCTCCATCCTCCTTTCTCTCTACCCCACCCTACCAGTCTTTCTCCACTCCAACCAGACTCACCTGCCACTGTGGAGGACGAAATTCCATCCCCCCATTCACCACATTCCGGTTCTGGCAGTTACCGTTATGCTCATCGAAGCACAGGCTCCTTCGATTCTTTATCTCCTGCAGAAATGTACGAATCTAACCTGCAGGCACAGTCCTTCTCTGCTACCCAACAGTCTTACCTATCCGAGCCGTCTTCTCATTCGAACTACCAAATTATTGACAATGAAGGTACTCTAAGGGGTCCCCAATACGATAGACCATGTCTCTCTGAGTCTCCCTCTCCCGTGGATCCCCCTTCGTCGTCTTCATACCCACCAGATATTAGTTCCAGCCAGCTCCAGGGCAGGCGGTTGGCTCAAATTCCCTCTTCATACCTAGCTCATGACAACTACGATACGTCGCGGGACATTGAGACCGACCGTTATCCACGGAACATTAGCTCTGACAAATATTCTGAAGACAATGATCCTCATTTCCAGGTTGCTTCTACCGATCAAAGGCGTATGTCAGAACCTGCCGCTCTTGCTCCTCCCAATCCCTACAGCGATCCTCTTCAATCCCAGTCTAGTTACAACATGTCTTCTCTCGCTATCCCGCGATCTTCTTCCTATATTCACTCCCTCCAGCGGGGAGCAAGCATTGGATCCCTTCGAGACCTGCGTCATGTCCACCTTGACTATCCCGCACACAGTCATCTTCGTTCGCATCAGCTAGGAAGCTATGATCATAACGATGGATTTGATGCACCTATCTCACCACTTCAGCCGGATTTTACTGGAGGGATGAGACCACGTGAGGCAGGTGCACGCTATTCTCCCACCGCGGAGAATCCCTACGACACCTCTCCCCCAGGGACGGGGACCTCGACTTCATCATTTGGCCCTCTCAGTCCAGCGGCAGAGTTGTTCAATCAGAGACCTGACAACGCCGGGGATAACAGCAATAAGACGTACTCATTCGTGGCGCTTCCTGGAAACACTGTCAAGAAGCGCCCGCGTCGACGCTACGATGAGATAGAGCGTCTCTATCAATGTTCCTGGCCGGATTGTAACAAGGCGTATGGTACTCTTAATCACCTCAACGCTCACGTCACGATGCAAAAGCACGGCCCAAAACGCCAGCCCAGCGGTAATTCTCGCGGCGCTTATAGCTTTCCTGACTATATCTGATTTATTTTTCCAGAGTTCAAGGAGCTACGCAAGCAGTGGCGCAAGGCGAAGAAATCGGTTTCACCTGGACCTGTACGTCGATACTTGCGCCACGAAAACCAGGAATATGATACCCCTCGTTACGAGCCCCAGAGCGAGTCAAATACTTCGCTATTCGATCGTCAGCCTTCGTACTACCCATTGACTGGTGTCCCATCGTCGTCGTCAGGGCCGTCTGTTTTATCCGAGTCAAGTGACAGGGCACCGTTTTCCGTTGAGGGGAGCCGCTACGCAATTAATGAGCGCGATGAGCACTCGGCTATCTACAGTGTACATGGGCGACAACGCTACAACAGTAGCGCTACGTGGCAGGGATCTACCCGGCCCCAACCACAACAACAATATCTATCGTCTTCATTACCAAGCCAACAGTCTGGCTTTGTGCAGGAAAGTGACGTCGACTTTCTTTCCGGTACGCGAGGGCCCCATTTTCAGCGTTCTCGTTCTCAATCATCTCTCGAATCGTCGATGGGAAGACTACCTCCTAATAGCACGTTGCTGACCTCTCTCCCCGGATATCAATCCTCTCTGCTGCCGCCGCCTTTGCAGGAGGGCGAACATCGAGATGTTCGATATCCCGCGGGGACCGATTACGAAATGTTCGAAAGCGGCCGAGACGGAAGGCCGCATACTGGACATCGAAGCCTCGGCGACGACAAGGAAAAGTACTAAGGCTTTGCTGCAGCAGAAAAACTTGAGCGAAGCATGATATCTGTCAATGTTCATCTCACGTCTTGTGTGTGTTTTTCCTTCTTTTTTTTCCACCTTCTGCTTTCGATTTCAAATTTTTGCTGTCATATATCCCATATCATTTTTCTATACCATACCGCTTTTGTTATATCACTGATGTTATATCCGCTCCTTGTATTAGGACATTCCCAGAGGCGCCCTATTGTACACTATGTTTTTTTGGGGTTTGCTTTTCGTCATTAACCTACATTACATCACTATACCATCCATTAACCTTCCACTATATTTCAGTGTACTTTATATTCAAGTCTTCTTCTCTATACCCACAACTTAGTTTTTACTGTTTCTTCCGAGTTTCGTGTTTCTTGACGCTTTACCTTTGTAGTAACACATGCCTATCTTTATGCATATATAATTTCTGGAATTTGGCTCTGTGATGTTCTCCGTGAAACATTGTCTGTCTTGAGTAAACAAGCCTATTCTGAGCATCCTGTCCCAGACTTGAGAAGCTGATCTTAGAGTTTGATAGAACTTTTGATCTAATATTCTCAACCGCTGATTATCGATAGACCGGATGTTCACAAGGGTATGATGATCGTTGAACGAAAAAGGCTTAATACAGTCACGTAAAGCACAAGATGAATCCGTCTTCAACGTCGAATAAACATATACCTGATCTTGGAGACGTATTCTCACTCATCGCAAGGTACTTGAGAGCTTTTGTTCTAGTGTCCAAGGATGAGTCATCGAGTGCTATGTCATATAATACCTCGCGCCGTAGGTACAGAAATGGATATATTGTAATAGCCAACCACCATTCTATAATGGGATCGCGGTATACGGAGACGTCGCATAGGAGTGAAGGTCTCAAAGATCTGACAGAAAATCTTGAGAGTGCCAGAAAGGTAGGTGTGATCATCACACAGACATGCCGATTAGAAGTCGGGCTTCCCAGATGTGAGTGCATATATTCAGGACATTTTCAGAGGGTTGCTTGTCGAGGGGATGATTCAGAAGGGCGTAATTGTCCTCGAGTCCCGAGTAACAAGTTGTCAAAAGGACATCAGATGATCGATCACTTGGTTTGCGTTATTGTCAGTGTGAGGAGTCAAAAGGTAAACCGAAATAAAGAATCATGGGTTTCATGATGAGAAAATTAGGACGCGAAACGCGAGTGTCGGCCTCAAACTGGATGCATGGTTTTCTCGATGCTTGAAAAGAACCGCAGCTGCTAATGTGTTCGCTGGAGAAACTTGGGTAGAAAGAATTAGCACAGTTCATAGATATGCTGATACCAAACTTGCGAGACAAATTTAGCTGCTGTTCATTCTAACAGTCGAATAGAGCAAAGATCAGATACCCACGTATACATTGTCTCAGGGTGGCCCTTATCTGCGTGTCGCCGAAAAGATGGATGGAGAAGCTTCGAGCGTAGGACTTCTGAGGGTAAGATCACCGCGGAAACCGCCGCTCTCAACGGATCGCAGGACTAGCAGTGAGAACCAGTAGCCGACACAATTGAAAAAGGAAAGGATGGAACGAACATCGGTGCAAGAAATCATATGGTGAAACTAAGATATTTTGACAGCGCAGCGAAAACCATGAACATTGACAGGAGATCCGGGCCGGAAACGACACTTGTCACATGGCGATACACCCACGTGGAATGACGTCATTCGAATTGACCGCAGTTACCGTAGCGTGACTGAGCTTAATTGTAGAGCATTGAACAAGTGACTCATTCTCAGCCTGCTTTTCAATCCCACCTCATTTGTTATCATTCTTTCATCATGTTGTTACCTGATCTACCCAACGAAATTCTTCTGGACAACATTTTACCACTGATGCAGATACCCGACATTCTCAACCTTGGATGTACGAACAAGGTGAGATGGGATCGCCGTTTTTCATGGTACAATAGTTTACAGAGACCAAGTTCTTTGCTGCCATCTCTTCCGACGATACGTTCTGGCAACGACGCCTTCAGGCTGATTACAATTTCTCTGGTGCCGGCACGGCTCGTACCAGCGGATGGAAGCTAATCTATCGCGGCATTTTCAATCCCGGAGGTAATTTACAACACCATTTTTCGTATCTTTATCTGATGGGTATCGTTCGATTCCCTTGAAAGTCTACGTTTGGGGGTGAGGAGAATATTACTTGATTGTCGACTTATTGATGATTTTCTCGCAGGGAGAAGTCTAATGGAAGATTGGGCCTATCAAACTTTCCCAAGACAAATATACAGGGTCAAGTTCCGTTCCCCATCCGGCTTTGCATTCCAGGCGTACGTATCGTAAACCTTGTCGCAGGCGGAATGTGGGTTCTATCGATTTCTTGGTTCACGATTACAATCTTACTTACAGGTCATTCCATGCCCTGGATTCTGAGGGTCATATCTACGTTTGGGGTCTGTTAACTATTATAAAACTTGCTCCTGAGAATTGACAGTGCTGTACCGTAGGCACTCTTGACCCAACCATGTCGGCTCTACGGAATGATGAGTTTTCAGAACCTGGAAAAATTGCCAGGGTGCCATTAAAGTTACAGATGCCAGCAGCGACGCGGAGTGTTAGGTGAACGCGGCAGTTATTTCACACATATTCCATTCTTAATCAGCGTATTGTGCGGACACCAAAAAAGTTGTGGTCGTTTGCACGCATCATCCCTAGATTTTGAAGACCAGATTTGGACATTCCCGAGCTGGGGCCGACCATTTAGGCTCGCGTCCAACTTCTTCGTCGACCCCTTATCCAAGCCTCAGCAAATCGAATGCGGATGGGGCTTTTCCTCCGTGCTCACAATTTCAGGCGAAGTCTTTGTCTGGTGGCCGTTTTCCGGCGATATGGCGGAACGTATTGAGACAGCCAATGCTCAAATGAATAGACAAGGTAACAAGAAAACATCCGCTTTGTCCGACGGATCGATACCTTGTGTTACGTGGGATCTCAAAGAGGACCCAGCCCGGTTGCCCTTAATACCTTTGCTTCCTGAATTACCGGGCCAAGACAGTGAGCAACCAACCCAGCTGATTCAAATTGCGGGTCTGGATGCACAGATCATCGGGTTGACAAACAAGGGCCACGTTCTTCAGTTCGGTAATCTTGAATCGAAAGAAGCATCTAGCGCAGGGAGTTGGGAGTACGTGAGTGTGCCTTCGTCTTATAGGCTCGATAGACTCAGAGCTAAGCGCACTTGATAGTTACCGAAGTTCAGTAATGTCGAGAATATGAGAGCCCAATTCTCTCAGTTAGGAATAGATTGCCCAGAGGTCCTGAAAATTACGCATGTATGTCGAGTACTTTGGATGAGTGATATTGTACTGACAGTAAAAAAAGATTTCCGCCAATTTTATGAACTTTATTGCGTACTCGACAGGTTCCAGTTCGGTAGTTCTAATCGGTAATCGAGAAACTACTCCACAATCCCCACCCAGAATCATTCCCGAGTTGCAACATAGATCAATTATCTCTGTCGTTCTCGGAGATTATCACAACGTTGCACTGACTGCCGACGGAAAGGTTCTTTCCTGGGGAGCTTACTCCGCCGGAGCTCTTGGTCTAGGAGACCCTACGATCTTGCCAGTCGGTACACCGGGTGGTTATGCAACTGAGGAACATAGAAGTTTGGCCCTCGAGGGTCGAATCCTCGACCCCCCTGCTGTAGCTGTCCCCACAGAAGTCAGGTTCGACCATGGCCTCAAGTTTCCCAAAGACAGATTTTGTTTTTCTATTGCTGCCGCTGGCTGGCATACCGGCGCACTTGTCATCGACCTAGAAGTGAGTCTACTGGTCGCTGTTGTCTTTTTATTTCACTGTCATTTTTAATTATGTAGCCTGGAGAAGATGAGGAATTTGAACTTGAGCCTGAGCACAGGCGACTGCCTCGGCATATGTATGAACAGCCGCATATCCTTCCTGGCCAGAGCCCGCCTATCATTCCCTTCCCAGGAATCCGGATCGGGTTTGCTGGTCGAGGTGGCGCAACCAGGCGCGGCCGGGGGATTTCACGAGGTCGAGGCATATGAGGACAAATGTTAGAATATCCTCGGCAGGCGCATCATTTAGTGTGTAAAATAGTTGTTCTCCGCATTCTCCCCATAAGGATCGACCGCCTAGAATTAAGGGTCATAAATCACAGACAAAAATCAGACACGCGTCCTAAACATGATGCAAATATAGAGAAAATTGAAGCATGACGCTTCAGTGTTTCAACTCAATGGTGCTAGAAAGTGATCTAAATCTCCGGATGCCTCAGAAATTGTAAACATTCTATGTTTTTGGATAATTCCAAGGGAGTATATCGAAAGGCATAAGCAGGAATGAAGGAGAAGAATACTGGTTTCATCAAGGCCGGGCGCCTATCTGCAGTATGAAGAACATGATTTCAAAGGATTTTGGATTATCGAGAGAAGATAGTCTAATATATTCGTCACATGGTTCTACTTAAAACGAGTCAAGATATTACGAAGCGGGACTGGCATGCGACTTTTGAGCGCTCCATCAGGTGTGGCCTGATTCGACGTACTGCCTCGTCTGAATGTCATATCATTCATCGTCCAACGCAGGCCTGCCTTGCTCGATGGTGTCACCAAACCATCTTTTTTCTTCTGGTTCTCATCACGACTGTCTAAACGCCCAAAGGGTTGACGTCCTAACAGGTTGGGAGTTGACTTGCGTGCCTCTACCGCTGTGCTATGTGGACGCGGTGGAGATTTGTGGACAACAAAGGCAGGCTTGGATACTTCTGGAAATGTGGACGTTGTGCGACTGCTCCCAATTTTTTCAGTTTTCTTGCTTCCACTTTGTAGTATGATAGTTTGTGAGGGGATGCCTGAAACGGATGAATTCATATTGATCTGTTTCGATAGTCGCGAATAGGCGTTGGGGCGTGAAGGGGCCTTTGGAGGCTGAGGGATAGAAGAACCTGCCGCAGGCGGAGTGGCAGGCGTATATTCCATGTCTGTCTTCTCAGGTAATGATGCAAATCTAACGCTTTTTGAATTCTTGAGAATTCCACGAGGTGAAGGGGTTGTCGATGAAATTTCGCGTACTCGAGGGAGCGAAGGCAGGGGTGTTGAAGGAACCGGGCTAGGAGGATGTGCGGGGCTGTGTGCGCGAGGTGTCAAAGACTCGTTTGACAGGATATCTGAATTTCCTGTTGAAAAGTGCGGTAAGCTCACAGGCTTCAGCTCAACGACTGGATGAGGGCCCGCTCGACTTGACTTGAGCTCAGTTACGTGATCCCCAAATTCATCCATGAAGGATACCGCGAAAGCCCAATCATCATCACTAGTGTTGCCAGGATCCGACACAGCAGAAAAACTCATCTCAGACAGTGGCGGACAGATTTGTGTTTTGGGGCTGGAATCGTCCATTACCCGCGGAAAGATGCATTGGGACCTTAAGCTCGTGATCATATGCTCCAAGTCCAGAGAAGGCCCGTTACCAGCCAGGACATTTTCGAACTTGGGAGAGTATGTTGACGGAGAGCCTAGAAACGCAGTCGGAATACTTGGATAGGGGTCTTTATCACATTTTTCTCCGAGCGCTAAAGGAGGAAGTAACCGTCTGCCTCGACGAGTAGCCAAAGGAACGCATGAATCGTGTCCAGAGTTTGCCAACGCTTCAGTAGGTAATGGGAACGAACTATGAGAGTCAGATATCACTAGAGTTGGCGGTTCGGAACTGAGCTTGTCCTTCTCCTTCTCCAAGACTGCCACATTTTCATCTAGACTAGCCAAGCTATCCTTGAAAAAGGAGTTTAGATCTTGCAATTCAAGCATTATGTCGACCATTTCTGGATTCATGTCGACAGCGGGGACCTGTAGTGACCAGCGTTTCTGTTGACCTTCGGTATCCAAGGTAATTTCGTGTTCAAACACGAGAGCTTTACGAAATGATCCTGACTGTGGCAAGCGGCGGTCATTCGTCCTTGAAAATATGGGATTTAGCACAGAGAGAGCTTTTCTGCGACCTTCCCTGGAGAGCCTAAGAGCATGCTTGAAGTCACTTGGTGAGAATAGAGAACCCGAAGGAATCCAAGGACTTTCTTGAATGGTCTTTGATGGTTCCCAAGGGATATGTCCAGGAGGCGGAGCTCTCTTTGAAGTCGTTTCCTCCCGAGACAAAGGTATGAGACGAAAGTAGAGGATGAGAAGACAAATCTCACCACCCATCTATCAATACACAGCGGCTCCAGCAGCAGATGCCTCATCCGGGGAGGTGTCGCAATGGACGTTAATATTCTAAAGTCATCCGGCCCCTGTTTACCTCGTCCAAAAGGATGCGACATGCAGCGATCGTCAAGCAGCATAGGGGTAATCCGGACCG
The DNA here is from genome assembly GCA_017657225.1 of Termitomyces sp. T69sscA. NCBI lineage: Eukaryota > Fungi > Basidiomycota > Agaricomycetes > Agaricales > Lyophyllaceae > Termitomyces > Termitomyces sp. T69sscA. The sequence continues at coordinate 159,108 of JAGGAQ010000005.1, forward strand.
CGGGTCGTTCAGGAAATGGGGGTACCGGTTCGTCTGAATCAGTCGACCAGAGCGAATCAAGGCTGATAGATGGTGACAAAAGTCGACATTCATCAGGATCCAGGACATCGACGAAGTCGAAGGAGTTTGCAGAATTCGTCGAAGTTAGACTCAGAGATAGAGATAGGGAACCGCCATTGAGATTTGACATTATGGGAGAGGACGACCAAAAATTCTGAGAGACTATCTGCTCATCGACTATTTATACGAAGGATGTGGCTGACTCGGACGCTTCGGAAAAATTGATACATAGACAAGAACGCCTGCAGGTGGGCAGTTCTTGAGCAATGAGAGTCGATTACTCACCACATGGAGTGAATAAATGAACAACTTCTCCCATTGCGTAAGAAACGTGCGAGGAGATGGCGTGAACAACTATGGCTTCATGGTGATGGTCAGTCACGCATCAGCTTCCTTACCGGGTGACATGTTCGCTGAAATTCTTGACTGAGGAAGGGGCTAAAGCCGCCAGGAGTTCGTTTGTAGTATAGTAAGGGCAAGACGATATGTGGTGTTCCACTATTTCCATGCGAGGCAGCTATCGGGAAATGAGGGTCACACATCCTTATCATTTGTTCCTGGCGATGTTCCGGCCTGGCTTGGTCTGGGGCGGTTCTTGGCTCCGCCCAACCCCCCAACCCCCCGGGCCGAGCCGCGGCTTTCGTCATACAGAGCATAAGTTTATGTAGAGTCAAATACAAGACTTGGATATCCATAAATAGAGACTGTTATCTGAGTCTGCGATATGAGCGCTATAAGTATATATGAGCTGTGAGAAAACATGAAGCAAACAAACACACATTGAAGGAGAGATCATACCGTGAGAAGTTTTGTGATTGACCTCACTTGGAGGGACATTGTCAAAACTTGGAACAAGAGCCTCAGCCAAATCCTGTCACTTTTTGGACTGTCGGTGTCCCAATAAAATACAATAGCTACAATGATTTACCTGCTAGAATTGCATCCCACATTTATCATTCTATCCTCGACCCATCCTCCCTGAAAGCCGCGGCATTGGCTTTCCAGAATTGTGAGCCTCATCCCTCACCAGGGTCGCCTCCTCTGGCTTGGCGGGCTCGGCACATCACCAAATGTTCTTGTCTGCACCATGGAAGATGCGCAGACAGTGTCCAAATTATAAGTAATGTAGTGGACTCCGAGTCTTTATACAATCAACTGAAGGTGTTGAACGATTATATACATTTCATGTCCATTGCCCAATCTTTAACCATTGGTGCCCTAGTTTTGCCCGTTTGCTAAAGGCCTGATTGCTTCGACCTTGACTTGGCCCTGGCCAGCGTGCACTCAAGGTTCTCATAGATTTTTCTGAGTATTGATATGGAACGAGTGGTCAATATCTGAATAGCCTAAGAACAAAGGCGACTAGATCCTTGAAGGGAGTAGGAAGCATATTAAGATTACCAGGGTTTTTGTGGCGAGAGGACACGTGGAATCAACCTGGAACAAGATGAGATACTTTTTTACTCGCACAACATAAGAGAAAACTCTCATGGTCAGGAGAGGGCTATGCAAAAGTTTAGAAAAGAACGTTGCGTGGTGATGCAAGACTAACCAATATATGATTGGATTTAAATGTAACTGTGATACGGAACCCGGCGGCTCAGAGTAAAGGTGTCCGTCTGTGTTTTGAGTGAAGACATTGCAATCCAGTGATTAGTTACGTGATTTTGTTGTCCCGCAATTGCGGGGAGCGTCTTTAGCATGATCAAATTGAGACGGAAATGCCATCGATGGATCCGAATCCCGCGGTGCCTTACTTTGCCTGGCCGGCAGCACGTCTCTAGTCTCAGCTGCCAGCCATAGGAAACATTTGTGATTACATAATCAGCGCTATGTTATGACTTGTCATGATTGTCACAGCTTTCTTCGTTGTTTCCAACTCGTTCTTCGTTCTTTGACAAGGCAGTTTGATCCTTTTTTCAAGGCATAAAGAGATCTGGGTGAGTACCTTTCGGCGAGCTCTTTTTCATCTACATGATGCTATTGCGATATACATTTGCACGTCAGTCTGAGCCATCTTTGATGTTCCATACGCTTTTATCTGATTTTTCTTATCCAATTTCTGCTCCGTATTCATAACATTGTCTGATTTACACTTATCCTTCCAGCACTAACGTGGCCCTGAAGTTTGTAGCCTCCCAAGTAGGTATACATCCTTGTTTTTTTCCCTTTGATGATTTCGAGATATTTGCACGTCAGTCTGAAGATGGAGCTTTCATAGACCATTGATTAGGATGTTATCTACGTTCTTCTGATTTAGTTTCGGGCCTTCTCAACATTTACTAACATCTATTTCTTCAGTAGCATCTGCAGTGGTGACGCGACTTTCAGAGCGCCTTTCTGTATAGTTGAATATTCTTTCCGCGGTGCTTATACTGTTGTCGACTGACGTAGCTATATTCTAGACTTATACCTTTCTATCCTGTAACTCTCAATCATCATTGAATCGTCACGTCTCGAACCCGTTGAATTATGACCTCCAACGGAGTCCCATCTACCAACAATGGAACCCAAGTTAGATCGGCTGCCTTAGTCCCGACAAACAACGTCACCACTCTCGAGGGTGCCACTGTCCGGGCAAGGATCGATCCTGCTTTAACGGTCGATGACGTGGTGAAGCAGCTGTGCATCAACTTGAAAATTAAGGAATCGCCTGCCAATTTTGCCTTAAGAGATGAGACGGATGAACTTGTCACCAATGATAATCTGAGGAAGAAGATCAGAGGCAAGGTCAACCTCAAGTATGTGCCTTCTTCATTACAGTCGCGCAGAGTGATAATAAGACCTGAAAGGCTTGTCAATGCACCGTCTCGTGAGGCCAGGGAAATAGCAATGAAGCTCAGCCAGGGGAACGAGAGGAATCTAAAGCTAACTTTGTTCACACTACAGAAATTTATACGCGTATGGTTGTCAATTTTTATTTCATCACACCTGATTGATTATCCTCAGGAAGAGCAATTTGCTCAAGAGTTCATCGATCACAATGGCCTGCAAGAACTTGTCTCGGTGATTTATGAATCAAACGGCAATACCTTAGCTGTGTGTCGTGACAATGAACTTGTATAGGCGCCGTTGACGTATTTTTCTTAGTACGCATTGACGGCAATGCAAAATCTAATGGAACTCGATTATGGTTGGGCCACACTTGACGACGATTTCATTCTCAAAATTGTCCAGATATTATCTTCTCCCATCTCCCTTGTCAACGTCTGTCGGCCTGCGACTGCTATTTTGAAGAAACTCGTAGAGGCCGATCCTTTGAATGCACCCGGATCTCTGGTAGCAAGCTCGAGTCGAAGCCCTCCTTCAGCCCTACCTGGTTCAGTGTATCAATATGGGTTTAAGGTTGTTTTTGCACAGATGCGGAAAGAAGAGAAGTTGCTTGAAACTGTTGTCAATCGGTTAGGGAGTGCAGATACCGCTATGGCACAGTATAGGTATGGATGAACGTCGTGAATCAGCTTTGATTTGATCTGATCAGTTTTCTGTTGTCTTGGACCATAGTATGATGCTCATTAACTCCTTGTTAATGCATGCGAGTGACTCTTGGTGGGAAGAATTCGTTGATGATCTGGAACGATTAAATGTACGAAAGGCGGTTATTGTGAGTCCTTTCAAGTCTCGTAGCATGGAAAGAATGCACATATTCTACAATTCTAGCGACTGATGTCATTGCACATCATGGAAGATTTGACTTCGTGCATCCTCGATTTCCAAGCCAATGTTGTTCGAGTCACGTACCGTAAGAAGACTACACTTGTGAATCCAGAAACGGAAGCATCACACGCCGCTGCCTTGGCATGTATATGGGCACATTCAAGATTAGTCGAGGAAACGGACGAGCAGGGTGGCCGCCTCAAGTGGCGAAAGTTAGGTTTTGAGACCGAGAATGTGTCGCAGGAGTTTAGTGAAGTTGGTGTACTAGGCCTTGATTGCTTGGTATGTCGCACTCTCATTGCAATGCCTACCGAACGTTTGGTTTACTGTGTCAACATAGAAAAAGTTCGCAGAAAACGATCCAGATTTTCCGAAGGTGGGTTTTTTCTCATACATGTTATATGGCTGACTTCCTGACTTTTAATGTAGCTCGTGTTGGAACAACTCAGTCGGAGTTCGCAGCGTAGATGTTCCATTGCCAAGGCTTCCAACGAAGTAGTAGAGCTTTTGTCCGAACATTGGGCTATTTTTGCCCCGGGTTGTCAGTTGATCCCGTTGTTTCTGGTAGTATGCTCTGATGACCTTCGTTAATCTTTCAGATTCAACATCAACGGCATTTCAGCCCTTTTTCCTTGACTTCTACAGAGTGCATTCTCTGGCAACTCGCTTCTTCTTGAGAATGTGGACAGAGAGCGGTGCTGCATTGGAAGACTTCACGCGCGTAGCCGCTTTAGTGCGCAGCCAGTATGTACTACACCTTGCATCATCTCTCTTATCTCTCATGAGACCACACACACAAGAGTTAAGGTTGCTTTACGGAGCGAGAACGTTCGCCCTTGGCATGAAGTCGAGCACACTTTCAATGAACAGGAATATCGTGAGGTCAGGGATCGTCAAATGAAGGAATTGGAACTGGAAGATGATGTTCTTAGTAAAGTTCCCGTTCGGTAAGACTGTCAAGATTTTCGAATTTTTTTTTTATTTAATCTGTTTCCTTTGTCTACAGAAACTTACGGAACAAGCTTTACAAGGAATCCTATGAGTTTGTTCGACAACAACGAATCCAGTGCCTTTTACAAGGTGCTTGGTTCGTCAATGCTTTACCCCAATCATCACCGCGAGAGGCCGCTCGAAGACCAGGGCGCCCTTGGCGATTCATGCGTTTGGTAAAGATCTTTTCTTCGATAGTATTGAACTGAAAGTTTATGCTCTTGGTCTATGTCAGGACACCGGCTTGAAGTATCTTCATTACGTTGACTCTGCCATTAAGTTTCCTGTTCGTAGTGGCCTCGAAGACCTACCCGAGAGAATTGACGTGTCGATGATCAGCGAGATTGCCACGGCGACATGCGCACCACCGCCAAATGTCTTAAGAGACGAGAATGGTCTTCCACCGACTTCTCCTCTCATTCCGTCTCCCCTGTCATTTTCTCTGTTAAGCGCTCATGAGGGTTCTTTGGCGGACCAGATAGCTCCTGATCAGTCCCGGTGGGCTGATTGGACCGACGGGTTGAATATGCTGAGGAGAGATGGAGGACACGTTGCTTCGAAAGAAACGGCCAGCTTTGTTCAAGCCCTCACGGAAATCGGCTTAAAGATTAAACTTCTAGGTGATTTCAAACTAAGCCTTGCGATATCATGAAGCTGAGCTCGCTATAGATCTTACGGCAGAGAAAGTCGAAATACCCAGCGGCCTCGTTGCAGGGCCGCCTCCTACTAACACGGACTTCTTTTTTTCGGACTTGTTATAGAAGATGGGGTGTAATTGCCTTTGTATCTGTAGTTTATAGTTCAGGTCTCTGACTTCTTGACGGAGCAAAGTATTATCATTCCGTGTCGAGACCGAAACGACGAGTGATTACCAGTATACAGGTATGATGCAGTTGATGCAAGGTAGTATAATGTACGTGCAATGCGTGAGGTTGTGAGAGATGTGATGCGTAAGAGTGGTGGGTTGTTGGTATGTCAGTATCCAGGAAATCGTATGAAAACAACGGGGGGTTGAACCCCGAATGCAATCTATGAAAGAGTGATGAGAAATCATAAGCATAATACAATCAGCGAGAGATAAGCAGAGGGAAGTAGGAAGTCAGGGCTGCAGGCAATTAATGCTCATTGATGCCATTGACGATGGGTGATGTGGCATTGAGGGCACGGTATTCCTCCCCAGCCAGGAAGAAGGGCTTGAAGATGGCCTCTTGATCTTGGAAGTCGTTATGTACGACGTTGACCAGGAACGAAGTCTCCATAAAATCAGAGATCAATTTCCTGGAAGGAGAACCCTCATCGTAAATCTGAGCCCACTGCTGTCCAAGCTCGTAAGCTTCGTCCTATGAATGTACCTTAGTATATTGAAACAATGAAGTAAACAAAACTTGCCTTCCATGCCATGAAGCTAATAGCCTCGACGATAGTAGGCTGAACGATCTCTTTACCGGGGAACACGCCCCAAGTCACGGCGTTGGGACCATCAGAATGAGTGTTTGTCTTCAAATCACCGCGATTGTTGATAACATAATAAGTTATGTTGCTGTCCCGCTCTATGTATTTAAGAAGGAGATCAAGAAGGGACGGGTTAACGAAGAACTCCAGATACGCCTTTTAATGGACTTTTAGAATCTCTGAGGTATATGAGGAATTATGATTGTTATATACCTTCTGGTAAACGTATCCGTTACTTGGGCCCCAGCCATGTACTTTATCGTCACTTCGAGCGCCGTTCACAGCCGGTTGAGAATTGATCGTGAAGAAGCCCAACTCATTCATCCGTGCGAGTTGAGAAGAGATAATGCCTGTCTCCGAAGATGGCGCCTGGTCGGACCAAGGAAGAGCTGAGAGCTGTTTTGTGCAGAAACGTGAAAAAAGAGATGCAATGTCAGAGACAGAGGTTGGATATCCCCAAAGTTTGACCGCTTCTTCTATCTAGAAGTGGTTGAGAAAAATCGGAGTGGGGTCGAGATAATGCTTACCGAGCGCTTGAACCATACACCATACCCATCCAATTCCCCATAGGCTGGACTCCTCGAATCACCAAAACGTCCGTTTGGATACTCGTCCCAGTTCTCTGTGCGTGAGATATACGATTTCGTCCTGTTTGCCCAGAATATGGGACGGATGGTTTCCTGCCGCCTGTTGGGAGTGAGGGACTAGACGAAAAATGAACCAAATCAGGAAAGAAACGGTAATGATGTGCCAGTTACCTGTCGCCAGGGTAGGGGCTTAAGGGTTTCCACTCGAGGAACTAAATTAAGCTCCTCCAAAAGCATCTTTGTCGCCTTTTCAAGGTTCATAGTGTAGAAGTGCAATCCGAGAATTCCGAGGTCTTCTTTTAGTATACGTCTGCACATATCGGCCACAAGCTTGGTCCCTATTGCTCTAACTTTCTCGTCGTCGTTCTTGTGAGGTTCTAGAGCATCCATAAAGTATTGGGGAATGACTGTTTTCGCCAGACTCGTCGCGCGCATGAAACCATTCCAGGTTTGAATCGGAGCGATACCTGGAACAATAGGAATAGTGATTCCAGCCGCACGAACAGCCTTTACCCAGTCAATGAAAATCTCGACGTCGTAGAACATCTGCGTAAAAATGAAGTTCACGCCGGCGTCGATTTTCTCTTTGAGATATTGCATTTCAAGATCACGCTCTTCGGGAGACAGGAGCTGGAACTGAGGAAAGCCTGGGACGGCGATGTCGAAATAGTCGCCATAGTTCTTGCGAATGTGTCGTACGAGGTCGATGCCATGTACAAAGCCACCTTCCACTGCCTCCCATTCCTCTTTGCCTGCTGGTGGATCACCTCGCAGAGCGAGGACGTTTCTGCACCCATGGGCCTTTGCTTCCTGGATGGGATATGGATGAACGGCTTAACAGTGAAATAGAATTCGATCGCTTACTCGTAAGGCGATATCGACTTTCTCCTTGGGCATATTGGTGCACGTTAAGTGCATACAAGTCTCTATCCCAATCAGACCTTGACACGTCTTAACCATCTCGGAGGTCAGATCAGACGTTCGTCCACCTGCGTTCCTAAACAGAAATCCATGCTGGGTACTCAAGTAAAGCGCAGTGAGGCCTTACCAGGTTATGTCTATAAATTCCGGGCCCAAGGCTCTCATGCGCTCTATGCGGTCCAAAAGATTTTGCAAGCCCTGAACCTACTATTAGTCGTTCCGGGCACTTTGAGTAGACCTTCAAATACCTGGGCTGTCCGAGGTGGGAAGTACTCAAAAGACCACCATACTTTACCCTCCTTTTGTTGTTTCTCAATCTTCTGGCTGATTTTCATTCGTGACGTGGGGAAATGGGAGAAAGGGGAGTAAGCAAATAAAACGTAGAAACTCGTGTGGTCCGTATAAATAAATTTGGATCATACCCATCAGATCTGAAGACGATCGGGCAAGCACTTCTTATGGTTGTGATACTTTTCCGAGTAAAGTCATTCATGCTCATCTCGCCTTATTCGTAGATCATGCTACTCTTGGCCGACCTTGCATTCTAGCCTGTGCTCAACAAACGTTGTGATTCTTTCCTCTAAGAGCGTGATTTGCATACTAAACACCAGTCTCTCCTGATCATCGGTAAATATCGGTCCGCGATTAGATCATGCGATTCAGAATTTCCCATCCAGTCCAAGTCATATTGTACATGATGCATGAAAGCTTGCATCAGAAGAAGTACACAGTATCTTTCCAATAATGTTTTTAGAAATGAAACTGCAACTAGAAGAAATTTCGGCCGACAAATGTCGGCATCACAACACATTCTAGAAAACGACAAAAAGGAAAAGCATGTTCGAGGTACAACAGCAACACAGGCGGGAAGAAAAATACATGGGTCTTTCTATCATATTAGACGGTAGGAAAAACCTTAATTTGCAACAGATGAGTTGAAAATTCCACAAATAAATTGCGATAAGAGCTCACAAGTGGTTGAATAATGTACAGCTGTCATTGCGTGGCAAGAAGGACAATGCAAGTTGCGAAGATAGCGATGACAACGACAGTCATTATGGCAAGGTGTGGGCTTTGAAAGTATGAGGCATTCAGAGTTGTACGGGCAGCAAAACAAATGAGAGCCATACTTGACTCCGACCAGAAAAGCTCGCATATCTCTTAGATCACGATAGCCCGTGAAGTATTCCCAAACGCCAGCAACGACTGTTGCCAAAGAGGCGGCTAGCTCTATACCAGAAAGAGGCAAGCTTGTTGGATCCTCTGTCTTTGAAGGTGTTCCTTCGGGTTCAGGGACCAAACGGGCGCGCAACAAGAGGGAAGATGATAAGAGTGAAAGTAGGAGAGCAAGCTTCAGATGTGACAAGAGATTGCGTTCGAGCATACAGAAGTCTCTGGCGGTACTTCCAGTGTTAGGCACCATATGGTGTTCCATTTGTGTGGGTGTGAGCATGACGAGAAATAAAACTAGCCACGTATCAGACTCGTGGGTCTCGCAGACATCGAGGAACAACGTACGCAACTATGACCTCCTATGCCAATCGCATTATCATGGGCTAGAACTCCATAAAAGGCCAGATTGAGGAAACGGTCACGTGTAGTTCGCGTTTGTGCAACTATTTGGTTCAAGTTCGTTTTCCTCTACTTCCTTGACGACTCTTGACGACTTTGACGCAAACGACGAGACCGAGCCCAGTTTACATCATACTATTACATGGGGTTCTTGAGACGCATATTCTCACTTGGCAGCAAGAAGAACAAGAAACAAAATACGCAATCCGCTCACAATGTAAACGCCAAGCTACGTGCCCTTGAAGAGGAGGAGCACGAAGCCGCTATAGGGCGCCTTCTGCGTTCCTCATCGACTCGCTACACAGTAGTCTCTGAAGTTGAATACTCCTCATTACCTCCTTTGCGTGAGCTTTTGTCTGCCTCGCTAGCTGATGCATATTGAAGGCCGAAATGTAGCTCATCCAATAAACGACCTCCTTCAAGCTCCAGACACAAACACGATGCGAACATGTGGGGCATCTACGTCCAGCATCGCGAGCAGCACGATCAGCCGCCGCGGTACATATAATGTGACAGTCCACAAACGTCAGCAACTCACTCCCCCAGACTCGCAAAAAGCCCATTCAGGATTTGACGACGATGTGCCGGTGAGCGAGCGCGTCTCTGAAGATTCCCGACCAAAGGAAGTCTCCTCTCAGCTCCTTGAGCTTCGTTCGCATCCCTCGGTCGCCAGCCTACTTTCCATGTACGATGATCATGGCCGAATTCCGGATGAAGCCTTTTCCAATAGCCTTTCATCTCCTGAGAAGCGTGAACGCCCACAAACTCGCAGGAATGGGTCTACTCTACGTGAACTACTAGGCGAACCTGCCGGCACGAGTTCAAGGACTGGGGATGGAGCTGGCTCCATAGAGGGCGATATCTCATGGGCCGAGCGATTCTTAGGGTGTGTGCATTATCTCTTGCATACTTCATGTATTTACTTTTTATAGTGAGGGTGACAGTGGATCATCTGCTACATCCTCTGTCGACCTTCCTACACCCTCCACCCCGAGTAGCAACCAGAACAATGACCTTTCATTCACGGCGGACTATGGTTTTTCTATGAATGCGTATGAGAATCCAGACATCTCATCCATGGAAGTGGAGTTGAGCCTTGCCGACTCCATTATTTCCGCTGACATTGAGACCATGGACGAACCCTATAAACACCCCGATCCGACCACTCCTCAAAGGGCTTCACAGGTCTTTCAATTCCTGACAGAGCGAAGACGCTCCGCATATCGTGACCAGCGGGACGGCCCCCGACTCGAACACCCTAGTGTTTCCCCTCATGGAGTGTCTCTGGGTCCAAGCCATGAAGGCCATTCGCAGTTTTCCGATTTTTCCATTGATATGACGGGCCCCACCAATTGCACGACGCCTGTGCGATCTCTCAACCATTCAGATGATAGCATCCAAGTGCATTTTGCTTCGGGGTCTCAATCCATTGGCAATACTCTGACAACGGCTAATGCCATTGAGACTGTCTGGGTAGCCCCTAACCTGCAAAGAAGAGATAGTCTCGTCAATGCGCCGGCAAAAGTTATTATTACAGCACCGACACCCTCAGGAAAGACCGCTACGCCGAGCCGGATTCCTCGTGGCCCGAGGTCCCATTATAGGCGGAGAACGTCATCGAGCAGCAAGAAAGCAAAACGCTTGTCCACACTAACACACAGAGAAACGAACGCTGAAGTCTCCTGGGACGATTCTTTCACTCCTGTTCCTCCCAAGTATCGACAGAAACGAACACCCTCAGAAAGTTCGTCATCTTCCGCGCGCTCGCGCAACATCGAGATAGGTCCTCCAACTCGCCTCTTAAGAAGAGGAAGTAGCATTCGGCCAATTCATACTGATGTTGACAAGGAGAATAATTCCCAACTCTCTGTCAGCCCCCCACATCCTTCTACTCCGATGCGCTCCAAGTCTGAGTCGAAATCGCTCTTTCGAACAGCAGTGACGCCATCAATGTTCCGTCCACCGTCTGGGGATACCCCCTCCCCAGCGTCTTCTTCGGAGCTGTCGCCTGTGGGTAAACAGCTGATGATTGATATCCGGAAGCAGCGTTCTAAGGCTCGAGGTGTTGAGCATCAAAGGAACGGGGCAAGGTTCGGTTACCGCTCGGCAAGAGTATGAGTTATGAACGTTGCGATTATTGCTGTACTTTTTCTCTTCCGTTACCTTTAAGTTGGACGGTCATATCCGCCATTCCCATGAACTTTTCTTTCCATGTTGCTATTCTTTGTTCTCGTGTTTCCTTCTCTTCTCAACCGTAGCACCTACGCTAGTAGTAGATGCATAAGTAGTCATGTTCTGTTTCCAACTCCTGGCTTTGAAGTAATTAGTTCAAGCAGTATTTATTCCGAGCAGAGGACCTCGTCCCCGTAAGCCGCTGTGACAAGTAGCCATCCAAACTGAATGTCTGTGGTTATCACAACACCTCAGGAGGTTGAAAGACAGGATGTACGACGTCGCGAAGTTGAGATGACAAGACCACTGCATACTTGAGTGGATTTTATTGTTGGTAAGTGTTACAGCATAAGCTACATATAGTGTACCACAGCTGAGCAGGTATCTGTTCACTTGTTCTGTTTTTTGGCTGCATGGTCTGTTGGGCACATTCGGAACAGGATCACGGTAAGCCTAAATTTCCCTGTTACGGTGCCAATGGACTTTGGCTGCTATGGATAAATGAGACCTTGTGAGAATGACGCTTCCAAGCCTTTTTGCATAAACGGATTTCATCAATTACGCGAGTCCTCGACGCGTGATGCCTCTTTCTCGTGAGCTGTGACAAAACAGTCACCGGCGCTCGGAACTGAACAAACACGTCTCTCCTAACGGCAGACAATGTCGTCCACGCGCATCGTCGACTTCTTGACGAAACAGATCTTCATCGAGCGGAACGTCGTGAGTGAATTCCCACTGGCTCGACGGGGTCGGTCATGATCCACCAATCACACACCCAAGGTCACGTATCGTTCTCTCAGCAGGGAGCTGCGCGTCCACGTCAACACCGCGAAGAAGTGAGTCGTTCGTCTGGGAAGCCTGCCTTTTCCTCTGATCGACGCGACGCAGTGAGCTGGCGATGTATCATGAGAACGCGCCGTATCGGTCGCAGACTTCGTATGCAACGTACGTCGTCTGCGGCGAGATTGACCCTCCGTATGTGGATGATATGAACATGGGCTATGGCGAAGGGGAAGACGCCGAGGGGGAGCTTGAGGACGACGGGGATGACGTGCCGCAGGTGAAGCTCTTGCTCGTGAACGAGCCTGACCTCGACGGTGCGTCGCTATGGTTCTCCACGGCTGAATCGTGCTTATTTGTGCTCAGACGCAAAGTCTCAATTCACGCGTATAAATTCGATACATATATATAGTCTGTCGCCTTCACCGCTACGTGTAAACTCATGCCTCCTCATTCTGGAGATTGATTGCGCGTCTGATACTTGCTGATTAGGATGCCGGGTACATTTGTACGCCGACGGAACTCGTACGTGCGGCCGATAGTGGGAAAGATGCGAAAGCGATAATCAAGAGTTGTGGTAAGATCGTTGGTGCGAATATCAAGGTATATTGCTACTTGGTAATAACTGCAGAATGTACAATGACTGACTCTTTTCAGATTGTACAATCAACCTCGAAGGGAGCACAGCCGACGCGTCAACCCGTTGCTGGGCCCTCGAGATCGAAGCCGTCCAGATCAGCGTCCGCTGAGAACGAGTCCTCTACGGAACTAGAGAAACAAAACAACTTGAAAGACAAACCCCGGACAACCGGAAAACTTGACTTTTCAAAGGCCAAAGTCAAGGACAGGAAGTCGGACACATCTATGGAGTCTGCAAAGGGGAAGAAAGAGAAAGCTGGAGAAGAGTCGAGGGAGAGCAAGGTTAAGGAGAAGGAATCTGTCCCTGTCAAGGCCCAGCAGTCCAAGAAGACGACAGAGCCTGCAAAGGTGTGTTTCAACAAAGCCCGCGCGTCCTGGTACGGGCTTTGATCTGTCTTGCAGAGGGGCACAAAAAGGAAATCCACTCTCGGACTATCTGATTCAGAGGGGGAGACCGAAGCAGCGATATCGAGGCACGCTTCACCAGGGCCGAATGCCAATGAGAATGTACGTGTAAAAGGACGTGCGCTCATCTCGGATGACGAGGATGAGGTCACCAAACCCGTGCGCAGGCAGCGAAAAAGCCGCATGGCGGCAGGTGTGGAGTCGGACAATGAGGAAGTGCTTGCGATGATGGACATTGATGATGGCAAGTCTTGTCAAACAGTTGAGATCCAATCTTTGTTTATTGTTTTCTAGACCAAGTGACGCGTGTATCACGAGGTGGTCCTGGTGGGACGGCTGATAAGGAAGAGGACGATACGGATGAAGAAGAGAAGCCAGCAGTTGATGAGGACGTTGATATGGAAGATATCACTGTGCCGAAGGCAAAGCCTAAAAAACGTGCCCCGAAGAAGGTGATACCGGTCGGAAGGAACGGGCTGAAGAAACGAAGAGTGGTCAAGAGTAGAAGTCGGGTTGACGAAAAGGGCTACATGGGTGTGTACCCTGTTCTTTTTCAGATCATTGCGCCGTTGTTGATCCCTCGCAGTCTTCGAAGACTACTCAGAGTACGAATCGGTAAGCGAAGAAGAGGAAGCACAGCCGGCACGTGCTAAGGCTAAAGGGAAAGCGAAAGCGGAGGAGGAGGGCGATGATGAGGCTGCTCCTGCAGCGAAACCCAAGGCAAAACCGGCGGTACAGGCAAAGGGTGCTAAAGGTGGGACGAAAGGGGGACAAAAGCAGGCCAACCTGACGGGGTTTTTTATGGCAAAGCCCAAAAAGTGACGTTATCTATCGTCGTGAGAGCGGAATGAGCCGCGCGGTTCGATGCGGAGTCGCGAGCTTGGTTTAGTAACTCAGGGAGCGAGCGACGAGCTAAATTAGTGCTTGTTTAGCCTTCGCGCCCTGTGCACGTGCTTTTATTTTGCCGAATCGAGAGTCACTCTTGAACGATTGAGCCCACATCCATTTCAAATATCAAGTCCAACGTCATTCCTCGTGCGAATCTGGCGTGGCTCTCTCTTCCATTCTCCGCCTCACTCACTCGTCGGTCCACCGAGACTGTGTCCGATTCGCAACTACTACTAGAAGAACAAGAGATAGACAAGGAGAGTGAGGCTTTTGAGATGGTACAAACCTACGGAGCTGTGCGACCGCCGGCTTACGCAGAGTCGGAACCAGGACCGAGCAGTGGATCGGAGCAGAGCGCCTTGCTTGGTGGCGAGAGGGACACGTCCGTGCAGCGCGACGGACATGCTAGTCTTACGAGCTGCGTAAGCAACCTGGCCAACACGATCATGGGGACCGGTGCGTGTCTGCTTATCTGCTATCTCAGCTTCTCAGTCTCCTTGCAGGCATGCTCACGTTTCCGTTGGTGCGTGGTATACTAAGTGTCAAGAAGCTCTGTGGTCATGGGCTTGCGCGTCTAGGCTATGGCTTCCGCCGGTATGATCCCCGGCGTGCTCACATGTGTGTCCTCAGGTGTTGTCGGAGCATTTGGGCTGTATCTCTTGTCCGTTTGCGCTACTTACACGCCGCACCGCCGTGCGTCGTTCTTTAGTGTTGCTCAGCTGACCTTTCCGCGCGCCGCGGTGTTCTTTGACGCTGCTATCGCCATCAAGTGTTTTGGCGTTTCTATCAGGCATGATGTTTTCTTTTTCCTGCGTGCGACGTGTCGACTTGATGCAACATAGTTATTTGATCATCGTCAAGGGTCTCATGCCGAATGTCGTCAAGTCATTCTATCATGTCCTCGCACCGCCCACGACAGTGCCTCCTGCCTGGATGCTGAACGGTGCCAACTGGATCTCGATATTTATGGTCGTGATTGGACCGCTTGCGTTCCTTCGGCGGCTGGACAGCCTCCGCCACACGAGCTATGTCGCGCTGTTCTCCGTAGGTCAGTGGACCTGGCTGTTTGGCGCTCTGGTGTGCCTTGACACGGGGTTTGACAGCGTATCTTGTTGTGATTGTGGTCGCGTGCTACTTTTGGCCAATTGCGGGCATGCCTGCTCGGGGCGATGTGCACTTGATCAAGTTTACGCCCAGTTTTGTGTCGACGTTTCCGATACAGGTGTTTGCGTATACTTGTGCGCAGAATGTGAGTAGTGGCGCGGTTGAGCGACGCGATGTTGACTTGTTGCAAGCTTTTCCCGATGTATAACGAAGTCAGGAGCAATACGCAGGCGCGGATGAACATTATCATTGGTGGATCGATTGGCTCTGCGATTATCACGTACGAGGTGATTGCAGTGTTTGGGTATCTGACTTTTGGCTCTAATGTACGACGACTGTCGTGCTGCTGGGTGTCATGGGCTGACGATGGCAGGTCGGGGCGAATATCATTGCAATGTATCCTCAGACATCGCTGTTTATTGCGTTTGGACAAGTTGCGATTGTCATATCGGTGCTGTCTTCGTATGCGTTGCAGGTCCATCCTTGCCGGAACTGTCTGGGCAAGGTGCTGCAGCGTCGTCCCGCGACAGAAGAAGAAGACGACGACAAGGACCACGACGTGTCAGACATGTCTGCGCTGCGCCACGCGCTGCTGACGTCCGTGATCATCGGCGGCGGCTTTAGTATTGCGTATTTTGTGGACGATTTGCGGATGGGCAAGTGTGTTTTGTTGTGCGGGAGACGGGCCGCTGACGCCGAGACAGTGCTGGCGTTTGTGGGGTCGACGGGGTCGACGACGATCTCGTTCATCCTGCCTGGGTTGTTCTACTGGAAGGTGCGCCCTGGCGAGTGATTGCGGCACTGGCTGACGCGATGCAGCTGACGCGGCACGGGGAGAAGAAGCTGCTGAACCGGGGGGCGCTGGGGCTGGTGGGGTACGGGGGGATGGTGTTTGTGTTCTGGTAAGTGGCCGCGGTGCACGGGCGCGCAGATACTGAGTGGCGCAGCCTTGGCTTCAATGTTTACAATGCAGTGCATGTGTGATAGTAAATTGTGTAGAATTTACCCACGGTTGTGTAGGATAGATTTTGAGTTGAGGGATCTTGTGCACGATGGCGATCATCGACTAGTCTTGTCCTGCCATGTCGTCCACGCCGCCGCCCACTGACCCGCCCGTCCCCGACCCCGACACCGACCCCGACGTCGATCCCCAGATCCTCGAGGCCCTCAGGAGCAAAGACAGGATCTATGTCCTCAAGCTCGGCGAGCTCATCGAGGGCCTCATAGCCGATCGCAGGTCAGTCCCGCCCCGCCCTGCACCCGCCCGACTCACCGCACACAGGCCCCGCATCGACCTCACGCCGTCCACGTCCTACCAGCGGCTCCTCGTCCACCGCTGCGCCGCCTACTACAAGGTCGCCCCCGAAAACGACCCCGCCAGCAAGGGCATCTTTGTCGTCGCCACCGCCGACAGCAGGATGTACGCCCCGCCCCTCCTTCGCCTCTGCCCTTACTCACGCCCCACAGCCCAGCTCGCCGATTGTGCGACCTCGTCCCCCCAGAAGCAACCGCCGCGCCTGCTTTCAAAATCATGCGTCGCTCCCCGCCCGACCGTCGTGCCAACAGGGCCCAGTCCCAGGCGGGCTCCGTGGCCGGCGACGACGCCGACTTTTCAGACGCCGACCCCTCCGAGTCTGGCAGCCTCGGTGGCCGCAGCAACGCAACGGGCCGCAGCAACAAGTCACGCATGACCATCGAGGAGCGCGAAGCGGCCTACAACGAGGCACGGTCCCGCATCTTCATGGGCTTCGAGGAGAAAGAAAAGGAGAAGGACATGAGCGCCAGTTCCTCCTCCATCAGCCTCGCCTCGGGCTCGACCAGCGGCGGTGGAGGAAGCAGTGTCTCTGGCGACATTGACGAGCCCGCCAGCAGTCCCGCCACCGAGAGCGAGTATTCTGCCCCGGGTCGGGAAAAAAGGGTCGGCAGAAACGGCTCTGCCTCGTCCTCGTCCCGCTCCCTGCGCTACAGCAGCAACCAAGGCAGCTCGCGAAACTCGCGGGCGTCTTCTCCTTCACCGTTCACGTATGCAAATATTTATGAGCCGAACCAGACTACTTTTTACGACCATCCCCCCGCCGGGTACAACCAGTCTCAATACATGTATCCATACCCGCCCCCAGGCATGCCTCACACTCCCTATTACGGCGCTTACCCCTACTACCAATATCCATACCCAACTCCACCCCCACAGACACCACCCTCTGACCCATCCACACCCTCCAGCGGCGACCCCTACAGCAGCGGCATGTACCCGCCCCAATACGCATGGACACCCCACCCACCACATCCTATGCAGTCACCGCCTCCCCCGCAGATGCCTCCCCCTGGTGCACCTCCCCCGCCCATGCACAGTCCCCAATACCCCTATATGCCTTCCCCCCATCCGTATGCGTACCCCATGCCAGGCTATTATCAGGTCACCCCCGGTCCCCCCGCGGAATCGCCACCGGGCCACATCAACAACCATCAGCCGACCTATGATGTGCCAAGATCAAGCAATGGAAGTGCGATGGCTCAGCAACATAACGTGAATGAGACAAGTCCGCCCAATGGAGGCAAGAATCCGCCGAGGCATGGTGTGAAGGGACGGAGCGCGCCTGTCATGAATCAGGGCAGAGGCGCGTGGAGTTTCGGTCCTGGGCCCGGACAGGGTGGGCGTATCACGTCTCCGACAGAGGCCGTAGGACCGCGTTTGAATTACACGAGAAGGCCGTCGAACAATAGTATTGCGAGTTCGGCGACTAGCCGCTCGTCGACCTGTGACGATGTTGCATCGACTGCAGTGAGTGATTTATCTTCGTGCCCGCTTTTGATGGTTTATCGTCCTGCAGTCATCATCGACGACTTCGTCGTCGTCACGGCGGACGACCACGTCCTCGCAGCATCCGCTGCCCGCTCGCCCAGATTGGGCCGTCGGCCTCAAGCCCCAGCCGACACTGCACTCGACGCAGACACGCCATCGCGACAACTCGCACAGCAACTCGCGCACCATGTCGCCCATCCCGAGCCCATCGCGAAACCTCAACGGGAACGGGCACCATCACAGTAACGACGGCGACGGCTTCAGCGACCCCGCCACACAGCCGCAGCCGGCTTCGCTGCAGTCGCCTACCGAGTTCCCGCCGCTTTCGTCGGGGAACGGCGTCGCGCCCGAGAAACGCATTCCTGTGGTGTCGGGCGCGTGGGTGAACAATGCGCCTGTGCGGAATGTGCGCTTGATGGCGCCGCAGCATAATGCTGCTACTGCGCTCGTGCACCATCCTCAGCCGGCGAGCAACGGGTCTGCCGCTGGTGCGCCGCCTGCGGTGGACGGCGCTGAGGACGGCGACCGTGCGTATGAGAGGCCCCGGCCAAAGGTGAGTCTGGGTGTTTTGCATGTGTGCGTTGGTTGACCTGGACATTTGATGTAGTCGGCTGAGCTGTTTAATCCGAAAGTGATGAAGCGGCCTGCGGCTGGGACTGGGACTGGGAAACACCAGCTGCAGCCGCAGCCGCAGCAGGAGAAGGAGAAGGATTGTTGCCAGAAGGAGCGCGAGCGCGGGAAGGGCGGTGGTGATGTGCCGCCGTTGAGCGTGAGTGCGGATTTGGTCGAGCAGATGGGCGCTGTGTCTTTGGACGGCGCGGGGGCGGGGGTGGAGTGCCAGCCGAAGGAGGCGGTGGCGGTGTGAAGGTTATGCGACTGCTGCGTTGAAGTTGTTTTTGTTGTTGTTGTTGTTGTTGTTAACGTCGTTGTCGTCGTTGTAGCGGTGTCGATTTTGTCTGTCTGTCTGTCTGTTTGTGATTTACTTTTTTTTTGCTATCAAATCGCGCGTTCTTTCTTTCTTTTCTTTCTTGTATTTGCCGTTGGTTTTAGAGGCTCGAGAGCGCTCTGAAATTGATCATATGTATGCGATAGTAGAACGATCGAGAGAGAGCTGTCGACGCTTATACAGAACGCTTTTTCCATCCGTAACGTATCCCTTCCCCCAAATGCGGTTCCAAAACACAACACATGAAGATTGAGCATAGTAAAGCCATATGAATCGCAGATGTGTCTATGATATCACGAAATGCTTCAGGCTGATGTCAACAATATGCGTAATCTTTCACTCCTGCTCCTAGGATCTTCGGGGCCTCTTATCGACCCCTGTTCCTTATCTTTACTTCATGGGTGGATCGATGGTCTCATGAAAGTTTTCTCTTTTTCCAGAAGCCGAGATCCATGCTATCTGACTCAAGGTGTTGTGGACAGGTGTTAATCGCTCTTTCATCTCGATCACAGTCATCGTGAACACTCCAAGATTTGTGAGAAGCCAAATACTATATATCGATGCAATAAAGCCCAGGCTATATTTGCCCATCTTTGGTGCTGTCTTGTTGGCGTCTCGATTACAAACACACGGGCTCGCCGTCCATTCTCTCTCCTCAATGACCACTCCTCGATTGAGGCACCGACCAAACACTGAGGAAGAGGACGCCTCTGCGCTGAGGCTTGGTGCAGGTCAGAAAGAACTTGACTTTCCCGTTTGCGCCGCCCTTTCCGATCTCGCTGCCATTTATTTATATTATAGAGTTCAACAATGCTGGTTGCCTCTTGATTTCCGAGGTCAAATATCTGCTGGAGAACAGGGACAAGGACGCGCCGGATACTGTGTCTGTCGCATTTTGAATGACGTCGTGGTCATCTTCTGATGTGTCTGTGTAGTGTGTATAATAAGACACTGGAATATGTCAAGGCGTTCGCAAAGTTTAATACCACTGACTCTGCCAGTGCTGTACGAGAGTACGTGATCCGTCGTCCACGTTGTATCGAGACTATGACCGTGTTTCCGTAATAGAACTCTACGGAGAGAGCCTGCATTGACGCAGTTCGAGACGGCCCAGATTGCGAATCTCTGCCCCGCAGACGCGGAAGAAGCAAAGAGCATCATACCGAGGTGCGTTGCAATTTGTTGTTCTCTTCTAGTTCGCTCAACTCGCTCCAAAAAGTCTGGTGAAGATAGATGACGATCGGCTTCAGGCATTACTTGATGAAATTCAGACCATGCGCAAGTTCCAGTCATGATAGAAGCCTCTTATCGAATTACATACAAGGATGACTCATACGCAATGCTACCCTTCTGTATCCGCAAGATCTTTTTTGTTCAAATGCTCTTCTTCTTCGTCCTCGTCGCCCACTGCCTTCGCTGCATCGTCATCTACAGAAAAGCTTGTCGCATCGAACCTCTTCTTCTCCCGGAACGGGTCTTCGCGACGCTCATTCTTCTTGATGATGGCTTGTGGAGGAATGATGCCTCTTGGGTTTAGGTATAATAGGTCGTTCCCCGAATAGGCATCCAAGTGGCGCATCCACGAGTCGAATCTGTGCACAAAACACGTTGTAGACTTTAGATTAGAAATACATGAGAAATGTGAACTTCTCACAGCCCATCGCGGTCTTCGACCTGTCGCATATTATCGTAGATGTATTTTTGCTTGAAGGCATTGATGGCTTCACGGTAAGGCTCAAAAGTGATAGATGGCCGGTAGTCTGGATGCGAGGGCTCCAGTTTTGCGTTTATTGTCGTTGCCATTCTATTATTGTAAGACTCAAATATTGGCTCTTCAAGCAGAAGACCCAGAGATGGCATTTTTGGGATGAAAACGGTACGAGGCCCGTAGAGCTATTGTCGGATGTTGAGCAATGGATTTAGAAATAGAAGATGTAAAGAACCTCGTCAATGATTTGCTCTGGGGTGTCCGTTCGACATGACAACACGAGTGCAGACATCATTTTGCGCTAGGGACGGGGCACTGTTAGTCCAAGTAGTGCTTCAGAATCACAACCTACAATCTGAAAGAAACAGTCAGAGGTCAATAGAAACTCGATATTCAAATTAAGGGGTACCTGATGCAACATGAAGCTTTGTCCATGGAAAAGAACACTGATCCACTCAGTTTCACCGTACACGGCTGGATCTGCAATCTGAATGAGGTAAGACGCTATTCCGTACAGTTACGCAGTATCAAACTCACTTCAATCTTCTTCATGTGCCTCTGATTACTGCGATCACTGAAATCGCGCCCAACCGTAAAGTTATGGAAGTTGTGAGTACCCTCAAACCTTTTGGCAGCGGCTCTAAGACGCTGAACTTGCTCTGTACCAACTCTCCACGCGCGTTTTCGCGCCAGCTCTCCGTCATGGTTGGACAGATCCACGCCCGTCCAGAAAGGGTGAAGTGATCTGACATTCGACGACTGCGTAGTGTCAGGAGATTGTGAGGCTGCAAATCGTTGCAGGCTACGGTCAATGCCACTTTCGGGCTTTGGGGGAATCAGTAGGTACGTTGGGAAGAAGTAGGTGTACTTTCGGCTGTCGCAAACCCTACATGTATTGGTAGTTCAGCTGGAGGTTGAGAGAGGCCTCATTGAGAGATGGAAACGGACAAACGAGCGTTGAACGAGTTTTGAACACGGGTCTAGTAGGAATGAAATATAAACGTTAAAACTCTGACCGGGACAGGAAGAACGTACAAAACCCCATAAGCGAATCTCTGGAGGCAACTCTTCGTTGATACGAGCTACCACATCTGGCACACCAGGTATGGTTGTGATCATTTTCAGTGAGACCAAGTTTCCCGCAGCGTGAACCCCAGCATCTGTACGAGCCGCTCGTGCAAGCCCAATCTAAGAGGTCGTGAAGGGTGTATTGAGAAAAAGTCATAGAGCACCTACCTTCACTGGATCATCCGCATTGTCTTGAGAGACAGCACCCGCTCGAACCAAAGCCTGAAAAAGTACACCCTCGATCGTTTTTGAGTGATCAGGTTGACTGGAAGAGAAAGGATGAACATAAACAGGAAGAAGCTTTGTATTTAACACACATTTGCATTCCACTGTACCCCGAACCACAAAAACCTATCAGCAGGGCAGATTGTCGTTTCGGTAGACGAGGTGCTTTGGGTTGGTCTGAAACGACCACTCCCTCTGCGGCTGCCTCCTCGTTACGAGTTCCTCGACGACGACGGCCAGTTTTTCTGTCGTCCTTCTTTGAACGGTTGCGGGCGCGTTTGTCCTGAGATTTTGGACCTTTTGGTGATTCTGTAGTGACTTCGTTGGCACCTGTCACTTCTTCTCCCGCCGTTTCACGACCATCTGCGGCTCCCTCGGACTCTGCGATTGAAAGAGAGACGGCGGTATCTGGCTCCACAGAATCAAGTGGTTTCAATCGTTTGCTTGTTAATTCCGGGACATCCTCTTCTTGTAACGCGTGCTTCAAACTACTCTGAGCTTCCATAGTATGACTGACACCGGAAGAAAAGGGTTTGAATGCGATGAGATGCCTGCCGGTTGCCCTAATAGATACTCGTAAATGGAAGGGCTGAACACGACGATGGAGTGCGAAGACACAGAATGTCGCCCGTGACATATGCTTTGGCGCCAAAAGGAATTCGTGATGCGCGTAAATTTAGATCAGGCTTAACATGACAACCCTGAATTTTTTGTCCACTGCAACATGCACACCACATCCACTTTGATAGATAAAGCCATAGATATATCCAACAATGTTTATGTAGCCTTTCGAATTACTTGTTCCTCGCAAGCTTGATATAAATGAACCAGTTTCTCATAAACCTCAGTGATCTCCTTGCGCGGCTCTGCGACACAACGCAATCCGGTTATCTCTCCTCCTGTCATGTCTTCAAATGAACCTTTCCCGCCATACACGGCTTTCCACCACGCATACTTGGCCAACAATGCACCTCCCATACCACCTGCCTCTTTTGTGGAAGACACATAGACTTTCACACCGAATATGTCCTATCAAAACAATCAGATATTGTGATCGACTATGAGAAGAATTGAAGGCATACAGCTGCCATTTGCCTAATGGTTTGGTTAGCTGATGATCCGCCGGTAGCAACGAGATGATGAAGATCAAGAGAGTGCTCCGGAAGAATGGCCTCAATGTGTGAGCGGATGGAAAGGAACTGTGATTCAAGTATCGCACGAGGATGAGCGTCCGCCGGCAGATCGTCGACCGGTGTCGCAATGGTACTACTATTCTCGTTGATATGGAAGGTATGTTGTCCTATAACTCCAGGTGGAATAATCTCTGGGAGGGGGAAGTACAAACCAAAATTTCCATTATTCCCCGCAGGCGTTGCCTCGACGAGCTCGTTGAAGCGATCCCAGTTACGGTCAGCATAACGGTCTCGAACCTGCTCGCGTGCCAGAGCACCATTCTTATAACAGAGCATGGCAATTTTTCCCTTCAGATCGGTCGGGTGGGAAAGAAGATGGGAGGTTGTGAAACGCTTAGGGGGAGTGTCCGTGCCAGGGATGGAGAGAAGGAATGTTGTAGATGTTCCAAGAGACAGAACAGCGTCACCAGAAGCTGCAAGTGAGATAACCGAGGCAGGGTTGTCACCAGTGAAAGGCGCGATAATACAATCTGGAAAATTTCAGGCCTGTCTCAATCACAGAAATAAAAGAGACATACCTGGACTAAGTCCCCACTTATCGACAAAGTATTTGTTGGCTTTTCCAAGGACGGTACCTCCAATGACAGGTTCGGGACCCAGTTTAGACCTTAGCTCAGGACCACCACATGCTTCCAGGAGGATATCACTCCACTTGCATGTAATAACATCCATGAGATTCATGCCACTAGCATCCGAGATGTCAACGGGAGCAATACGTCCGATGAAGACTGATGGGATAAAAGAAGAGACAAGAGATATCGCAGATGTCGCTGCGTAGGCTTCAGGATTTACACGACGAACCTATACAAAAAGGTTTGAGGAAAGAAGATAATGTAAATATGTATCAAACCTTTGCAATCTGGTTGCCTGTAAAGCGTTCATATGCACGGCTACCAGAGAGGTCGGCCAATGCCTGCGCTCCTCCGACAACCGCCTCGAGTTCTTTACATTCGCGAGTAGTGGATGAATCTTGCCAAATCGGAGCATTGGGTAATGAAAAGGCAGCAGGCGATAGTTGTGAGACCAAAGATCGTGTAGGGTCGAGCGAAGAAAGAAGGGATTCCGCATGCTTGGACCAATAAACAGACCCATGTTGCTAGATCCAACAATTACATTGGTATGTTGGCGAAACTTGATGTTCACTCACCTGTCCAGCACCTGAGATGGCCGATATCTTGTCGACCTCGACACCAGCAGCCTTTATGCGTTGGAACAAGAGATCGATGGCCTCAAGCCACATCGCGACGGGAGAAGTAACTTCCCCTTCACCAGGACCAAGGATAGCACCATTGGTCGTTCCATACGCTGGAAGATCGTTATCAAAGTGGACAGACGATTCGTGAATGACGGTCGTATCCTCGTTTACGATGATTGCTTTGAGTTGCTGGGTGGATAGATCCAAACCCAGGAACAACGGGCTAGACGGGGCAATGGACATTGTGGAGAGAGGACCGCGGGTAGATGTCTCTGTCTCTGAGCATCCTACTTGACATTCCGGTAAAACTCTGGGAGAACAATTTCTAATCCAGGCGCCGACAGAAATATAACCTTGATAGCGTGATGCCGTCAAGTCCCTCCATTAACAGCTGACCGTGGAGTTCTACAGGATGGGTATTTGCTTTCTCGATGTGGGACAGCCCTTCGTTAAACGACCCCATGTCAATGATGCATTTCTCCGTTTTCTTCTTCAACTAGGTTGTTCTGGAAATCAGTACAGCAGACCAAGCAGCTTCTAAGTTTACTTTGCATTGACAGTTATCGCCTTCTTCAACTGAAACGAGAGATATTTGAGTCCTGGACACTGAGAATAAAAGACGTTCATCTCGTTACGTCATCGACAGCTTCAGTATCGACGCCAAGCACTTGGTCGAACCAAGTCACTTGGGCTCATGAAATTCCAAGTCTTGATGCATCGATTGCTCCAGTAATCTCCATTGTAGCCCAGACAGATGCATAAAATACAAGAATTGGAAAAGGTGTAATACATGAGCGAATCAACTAGAAAGGAAAGATCAAGTTATCGATATACAGAATGGTAACCTTGAGGAGCAAAGTCAAATATTGCAACTTCCCCAGAGCTATCACCGCTGATGGCGTACGTCAGTAAAACGGAGACCAGAGACGTGAAGAAGACGACGTTACACTACAATCGGGTGCTCTCCTTTGTACCTGTTCCCGATGGAAAATGTAGCCACATCCGAATTGGTTTCCGCAAGGATACTACCATTGAGCGGATTGCTGTCGGCCTGCCGAGGATTCCAGAAGCGCACACAGCCTATGCAGATCATGACACTGTTATGAACTTGTAGTAAGTGTAGCACGCTAGCTCACCATCATTGCCGCCAGTTACAAGGCCAAAAGGCAGTACCAAATCATTATCTACCCATTGAACCTTCACGACACCATAAGAATGGTTACCTGGATGAGTTCGTGGTGTGCCGCGATGCTTATATTCGAACAAGAGTCTGTCAAAGAATCGCGAATCGTATACGTGAATGCAGTTGTCATTGCGGCCCAGTGCTAGATAGATGCCATCTGGACTGAAGGATGCACTGGTGACTTCACCTTCCATGCCTGAAGGGAAGGAAGGCAGTTCTATGGATGCAACGGTTTCAGGGTCAGAGCGTCTGATGTCATATATGTGTAGAGGGTGGGTATGATCCTCTCTACATGTGATCAAAGCCAATCTTGAACCTAGGGCATTGGAAGTCTTTTTCAAAGTGGACTAGCAAAATTATTTTATACGTACCATCGTTTGTGACTGCAATTTCATCTCCGGCACCGATCTCATCGAAGGCATATAGTGGTTGCCATTTTTCCGCATCGATTGCTTTATGGTATCCAACAAA